>APFE031202383.1:0-66108 GCA_000404065.3 Pinus taeda
TCCAAGCCCTACAGGTTGTATATCCCATCTACCAAGAAGTTTTTTGTGATCAGAGATGTTCAATTCATTGAAGAGGAAGCTTGGGATGGAAGCATAGAGAAAAAAGTGAATGTTAAAAACTGTTTGTCTCATGATGAAGATGATGAGGAGATGGCTGAAATACATCCCCAAACAGCAGTGCCAACACAAGGACAGCAAAGAACACCCTTGAGGAGAAATGAAAGTGCTTCTCCAAGCACACCACAAAGTGGAAATTCAAGTGCATCTTCAAGCACTTGCACACTGAGTGAAAGAGGTAAAAAGTTTAGAAACTTAAGTGACATTTATGATGAAGGAATGAATTCCTTATTTGCCTTGTATTGTCATGTTGATGATCCTATTCATTTCGAAGATGCAATTAAAGATAAGAAGTGGATAGAAGCTATGGATGAAGAAATGAATGCCATAGAGAGAAACAAAACATGGGATTTGGTTGAGCTACCAAAAGGTAAAGAAGTCATTGGAGTCAAATGGGTCTATAAGACCAAGTGCAATGTTGAAGGCAAGATTGAAAGACACAAGGCAAGGCTGGTTGTCAAGGGATACAAGCAGCAGTATGGGAGAGTTTATGAGGAAACTTTCGCACCGGTTGCAAGAATGGAAACCGTGAGAGCAGTGCTGTCCATAGCAGCACAAAAAAAGTGGAAAGTTTACCAAATGGATGTGAAGTCAGCATTCTTGAATGGAGTGTTAATGGAAGAGGTTTACATTGAACAACCTCTAGGCTATGAGAAGAAAGGTGAAGAGCACAAACTGTGCAAATTGAAAAAAACTCTTTATGGGCTGAAGCAAGCGCCAAGAGCATGGTACAATGGTACAGTAGGATAGACTCCTATCTACTAGAGAATGGATTTGAAAAATGTGAAGGAGAACCCACCGTCTACATCAAAGAAAAAGATGGTAAAATTTTAATTGTTGTCTTGTATGTTGATGATGTTATTTTCACAGGTAATGATGATCAGCTCATCAAAAATTTTAAATCAGTCATGAAAGAAGAATTGGAAATGAATGACATGGGTTTCTTGAGATACTTCTTAGGCATAGAAGTAGATCAAAATGAAAAAGGAATTTTTATCTCACAGGCAAGATATGTAAATCAAGTATTGAGCAGATTTAACATGGAAGAATGCAAGGCAGCGATCACTCCCACAGTAATGGGATTAAAACTCAGCAAAGAGGACAGCAACAAGTATTTTGATCCTAGCTTGTACAAGAGTATAGTTGGCAGCCTTATGTATTTAACTGCAACTAGACCTAACATATGTCTTCAATGTTTTCTTTGAATCTTTACTTTCTTGTTTCAAGCTATATGTCAGTAACTTATTGTGAACTTATTTGCAATAAACTTCTGACACTTTCCTATTCATGTATGTCTAAGATGGTTTAAGCTCACTAGCGTTTCTTGAGGAATGCTCCTTCTTAATTTTTTGTTGTTACATTATTATATCTTGTTCTTTGGGTTACTAATCATGAGTTGATATTGTCCCCTTTCTTGAGAAATTTCCATTTTTACGATCACTCTAGCACCTTTGCATTTGACAACTAGGAGAAAAACTAACATGGTGGAAGCCAAGCCCACATACAAGATGGGGCTCCTATCCGAAATGATGTGAGGTATAATTGAGACTTCACACTAGGGAGAATCTCGAAATTTTGGTGGGAAATTTTTCCCTGTAAATATATTTTGGCGATAAAAGGAGGGCGATATGATAAGCTACACCTACGGAGCATGTATTCAAACTTTCTATATTGAAATGTCTCCTTCCCACATCCTTATTCCGTATTTATTTTCTAATAACGTAAGTATCTCAATCCCTAGGAGGTTATTTACTCTCTTGCTAGATAATGAGTTCAATGGTGAAGGATAATTCTTTACATCTACGCATATCCTTCAACTTTTTTTTTGTGTTGCTAAAATGTTAAGCACAATAGCTTCGCATGGAAAATTTTCCTTTTCACCTTTCAAGGTTGTGTTAAGTTTTGATGTAAAGCCTTATTTTTTGGTTCTATTCATTCTTTTCAATAGTTGAATGATGAGTTTATATATGCATTTCAATAGTCTGACTCTGAGGATTTATTTAAGGAAATTGATGAATTTAGAATGACATCGAATGAATCTACAAACAATTTTTTTAATAGATTTCTCAACGTATGTTACAAAATTACTGAGAAATATAGGGATTGGTATCATCTAATGAGAGAGTTTCCTTGTTTATTTTTCCTTTCTAAGAGGGATTCTAAAGCTAAATTGAATGCTAATAGTCACTCATCATAAAATACTAGTAATATGCTCCCTAATTTCACTATGCCAACATTTTATTCAAGTGTAAGTCAAAGAAAAGATCATATTAAGGGGGAGGAAATGTTGCCCCTTGATTTTCCTTATCCTCCTTCATCTTCACTGATAAATGAAATCTATTCTTATCTTAATATGAACATCTCTATTGTCGATGAAGTAGGTATTGAGGAAATGTTTATCAAAAAGGAGAAGAGTTATCTCAATTTAGAATCTTAGATAAACTCTGCTACATTGGAGCAAGCTCAATATGATAATCACATTGGTAAACCATTCTTTGATAGTTATTTTGATGAATCTCAAACTGATCATAGTTGTCTTTGATCTTTCCATGATATCCTCTTACCTCTGCCTGCCTACCATGACAAAGGTTTTGTATTAGGTGACAATGAATGTTCAATTGATTCCCTAGGGAATAAAATGCATGGTTATCCCTTGATCCCTTAGGCTAATAATAACATTCTATATTTGAATTTTGAATTAGGTTTATCTGGAATCGATGTTTCTTCACTTGAATCTTCTAATATTCCTTTATGTTTAACACATTACACATATTATCCTGATTTAGTTGATAACATTTCTACGCCAACAATTTCTTTATATCCTTTAGCACTTTACCTTTCTAGTTTGATTTCAATCAAGTACATAATAATGTTGTGTCACAATGAGAAGATGAAAATATTGAATCCCTTGTTCATGATATTTTTAATGTGCAATCTTTAATAGGCAAAGATGAAGATTCTAGACGTTAAAAATTTTCAAGAAAGTCCCTCAATCGATTCATCGTCTTTATTAATCCTTGAAGAGTATCATTTATTAAATTCCTAATTTGATGAAATTAGTAGCTTTAATGACTATCATAATATTGAAAATATTCACCAACACCTGTAATGATAGTTGTTCATATTCACTTGTTGACTCCACTAAGCCATTGAAATTTGACGATCCACCTTTTGAAAGTTTAGGAACTTGTCATGAAGTTGAGGCAGTTTAGCTTCTACTGATGGTTATGTCAAGTCCTCACAATCCTCATGGGATCATTGAGCTAGGTTAGATTATGGTTTCCTCATGAGATTCTCCTTTTGCCACTAGCTCTTCACATGAGGTGTGATTTTTGAAAGCTTTTGATTTGAGTGACGTTTCTTCAAGACAATATTTCCATGTTCGATTAGCCACTATGCACTACTCCTTTTACTCTGACTTGTTCAGTTAATAAAGCACACCAATAATTTTTTTAAATCCTTTAGGTCCTCTCATTTTTGGTGTGTATTGTGATCACATACAAGTTGGTCTTATCTTACTTTTGGATGAGGAAAAGAATAACAATGTTACTCATATTTCTTTTGGTTGGAAATCCACTTGATGTAAGGGAAGAAATCACAAGACACATCTCTCTCATGAGACTCATTGGGTTGATTCATCTCCATCTTGGAAAGGGGAAAAATCTTGTGTCTTGTGTAACCAGTCTGTGAATGATGGAACATCTAATCAAGCCAACAATATATATTTGGGCATTGACTAATCTAGTGCTCCCCATATGTTTTATCACATGTTCTTAATATCCTCTTGAGGATCCACTAAATGTTGTGATGCACCCATTTACTAACACTTGAGGGTTTGGTGTAACAACAATCGTGAATCCAACAAGCTATATTAAATCCAAAGGTCTCGAGTTAGAATCGCACTCAGCTCGTGCTTGGGGGGGAGATTGTTGAGCATTGGATAATCTAGTGCTCTCCATGTGTTTCGTGACATGTGCTTAACTCACTCTCAAGGCTCCATTATCTCTGGGCATGAGCCCATTCACTAACACCTGCAGGTTTTTGTGTAACAACAATTGTCATTCCAACAATTATTAATGATTATGATATCACAATTGATGGTGATTTTGTGCAATCATATGTTGATCTTACGAAGCCGCCAATATTCAATGATTTAGCATTTGAAAATTCATATCTTTTAAGGATGGTGAGCAACTTTATCTCTCATTCATGGTCATGTTAGGTACTCCCATCCTTGAAAATATCCATAGGCAAGATCTGTTTAGGGTTTTATCACTAGATTTTTCTTGTATCCCAATTGCACTAAATGAATACCCATCTTTGTAAGATTTTTATGGTTTCCAAGTTGGTCATTTTGAATACCATGCTAGAATTTCTAATTAGTTTGAAGAGTCTTATTTAGCCAACCACTCTACAAACAAGGGATATCTCATCTCTCTTGTGCTCGATTTAGGGTTAAGAGAATGAATGCATACCATGGAGAAATTCTAAGGTTTTTCGAGTTTATCATTCTATTGATCGGGATAGAGTTCGAGCCTAGTTAGAACAATCTTTTCTCGCACATTTTCTTGTCAACATGTTTGAGCTTCTCATTTTTTTGCATGTCTTAGGGATAAGTATCTTTGTTTATGAACGATACTTCATCTTGGTTTTAATCATTGACCTCTTTGTTTTTGCAGGTTGAGAACACTTCTGGTGGCTACATTAGAAGTTTGACTTCACATAACCTAATCGCCTTTTTGGTTGAATTAGGATTTCAGGTTTAGACTAATTAGGGTTTAGATATGCTTTTGTGGTATTTTATTTATTGCACATAGTTTAGCTTTATTCATGAAAATATTCATTTATATAATATTCATCTCCTTTTATTACTCTTAATTGCATTGCATTTGGGAATTGTCTATATAGACATTGCACGATCCCTTCAGTTGTAGTTATTTGATGTTTCGTGCATTGCATTGCATTGCAATGCATTTTTCTCTTGTATTTCACATAACTTTGTTCACTGTAATGCATCATGCATTCATTTTGTTCTTAGAACTATCTTCTCCCTGCATCACATTCACTTCTTATTTATCTAGCATTTCCTTTGTTCTCTATTCTGCATGGCATTGCATTACGTTTGACGGTTTCATTTAAGCCTTGTTCTATGCATGCTCCTTGCAAGACTTGTATGTCATGATGAGCTTCTCTATGCCTCTTTTCACATGTTGAAGCCATAGAAGAGATTATTTGGTCACTTTTCTGTATTGTTGGTGCCCTAATAAAATGGTTGTGTATGGATGTTATGGATGATCCAAGAGAAAATCTCTCATATATCTAGTTATTTGAACTATGTCCCAAACATACTTCCTATGAGTTTGACTTATTAATGGGGAAAATAAAAGCAAATGTTCGTGGGGAACCCTAATGAGTTCATATGACCTAAATCTATAACCTGAACCTTTTTTCCAACATAGTCTTGAATATTTGAATGATACGTTTTCACTGTCCACCTGATAGTTGGATATGTGATGTAGGAATGTGACGTGAGAGAAAACCTAAGTCAAAAATAATTTAGTTTCAAAAAACAAGGAACAACCTCTTTTTCTTGTAAAATAAGTTGGGATCCCTCATCTTCCCTAGAAAAATAAATTCCAAATAAATGATTGCAATAGGCATGCGAAAGAAAATTAACTAAATAGAGCGTAAATGATTGAAAAGGGCTTCTAGCGCATAGAGGTGATACAACCAAATTCACCAAGGTACTCAATAGGTCTGCTCGGACCAAAGAAATGTTTGTGATTTCTTGAGTGACTCCATTGGGGTACCAAAAATATTTTTTGTCAATGGAGGGACACGGGAAGCTCACTTTATATTTTAAATATAATAAGGTTGTTGCCATATTCTCTATATCGTTACCAAAGGCTGACATGTGTGCGATTTTGATGAAGCATGCAAATATTGAAAGGGCCTCACTAAGGATATAGAGGAAGGGCATATATGTAAAAGGTCAAGTACCTATAGGAGTACCTACAACATCTAGTTCAATACTTCTTTGGAGTTATACAAAGTGTCTTCTAGATAAATCACATAGTTTTATTAATATCGGTGTGTTTTGAACCACTTACTGTGGTTCATCATTAGGACATCGATGGATAGCCTGATTAGGTGAAGGACTAAATATTATATAAATGTAATAGTTAATCCATAATGAAGAAGAAAGTAAATAATATTAGATTCAATTGAAACATTAAAGAATCAAGAAAAAAATGTTTAAAAATGAAATGAAAAATAGAAACTAACGAAAATAACAATAAAAATAAAAAAATTTTTAATTAAGAAAACTACCGAAAAAAATGACCAAAAATTGGAATATATACGTATATATATATTATTTATATATTATATATACATTACCCACAATAATATAAACAAGAATACAAAGAAAACAAATCAAAATCAAAATATATGAGATACTTTATTTATTATAATTATTAAATCAATAAATATTTATGAGATAAAAACAAAAATATAAAAACAAGAAAATATAACAGAAGATAGGAAACAAAATGAAAAAATAATTACTTATAACTAACAAATAGATAAAAAAATTAAATAAAAAATAATTTCAAACAAGAAGAAATCATCAAAAAGAATGAATAAAGAAAATTTAAAAATAAATATAACAATATAATTGAAAAGGATAAAAATGAATGAATAATGGAATGTATATATATCTATAATCTATTCTATATATTATATATATAATATTATATATGTGTGTGTGTGTGTGGTGTGTGTGTGTGTGTGTGAATAAAAGTTGTAGGGATCACTAACTTCTTTGAAAGAACCGAAAAAATAAATTAAATCCAAGTTAAATATATATTTTTTACATAATAAAAAAGAATTTATACCTACTATATAAGAACAGGTATAAATTTGCCAAATACCAAACAATATAAGGGACCAAAAAAAGTGTATTAACACAAAATGATTAAGGAGAAGAAAAGAAGAGAAGGGAAAGGAGAATGAGAGAAAGGGAAACACCCAAGAGTGGAGGGAGAGCAATGTAAATGACAACATTTAGGGATAAAGGAATGGGATCCAACAACTACTAATCTTCATTTCGTCATCCCTATTTAGCATAATAGACCTTTTTTCAATCTCAATGGCCTCCCTCAACTTAGAGTGATGGAAATGGTCAATCTTGGAAATGACTTGGGAATCATCTATACAATTATGGTGTTTTTCCTTCTCAGCATACCTAGCCAAATCCAAGGAGAAAATCTTACAATGTTTAATGTCACCTGCGTGCTCTTGGATCCTTTTATTTATCAAATGACAACTTTCTCCAATGTAGGGGGCTCGAGAGGAAGATGGAACCAAATAATTGCCTTTCATGTTTGCAGGTTCCACGGGCTCTTCAATAGATCTTAAGGAGCTATGAAAGGTGTTCGTGTGTCTAAAGGTGGAAGAAACATTGTGATTCCTAAGAATATGAGAAATATTATCAGTAGTCCCTTGGATGAAGGGAATTTGAACACTAGAAACCAATTCTCCAACAATTTTCCCAATTCTTGAACTCTTTCCTTCTTTTAAAAAGGATTTGATACCTTGGTATCTATTATATCCATTCTTTTCAAAAACATTAAGGAGATGGGTTTTCTCATTCTCCACATGACTCTTATGAGAAACCCTTAAATCACAAGTAGCTAATGTGTTCAGAACCCTAAGTGTTTGGGATGGGTAGTGATAGGAATTAGCATAAAATAGTGTCGAGTGTGAGTTTTCTTACGAAAAACCTTCTGAGAGAAAGAAACATCATCTTCCTTTGAGACAAGAACATCAAGGAAGGGTAAGCTACCACTAACTTTAGGCTCCATGGTAAATTTGGTGGATCTTGATTGATTGTTGAGATTCTAGAAAAACAGATCCAACTTATCGTGACCATGAGGCCACAAGATGAAGGTAACATCTAGAAAATCTTTCCAAATATTTGGACTCAATTAAGGTGAACCTAAATCCTTAGGCTCAAATTATTCCATGAACATGTTTGCAGTGGTGGGAGAGAGAAGAGAACCCATGGCAATGCCGCTTGTATATTCATCGAATTCACCCTCAAAACTAGAAAAACTAGAGGTAAGGATAATCTCAACAGGCTTGGTTGTGTCAAGATCAATGATGTGATTGATTACCTCAACAACGTCATTAATAGGGCTATTGGTATAAAGAAAAGCCACATCAAAACTAGCCATAATATCATTATGATCAAATTTAATATCCTTTAACTCATTAAGAAAAGAGTCCTTAACAAAATCATTTTTGTGACCAACCAGGGGCTTAAGCTATTGCATCAGATATTTAGCTAGTAGATACATAGGCCCACACCATATTTCTAAAGAGGATTCCCATGTCATTGCTAGGAATCATCATTTCTATCACTGTAAGCTGAGGGAGACAATTGAGATTGAAAAAAGGTCTATATGCTAAATAGGGATGATGGAGGGAAGATTAGTAGTTGTTGGATCACATTCCTTTATTCCTAGGTGTTGTACCTAATGTTACTCTCCCTATGCTCTTGGGTGCTTCCCTTTCTTTTATTCTCCTTTCTCTTCTCTTGTTTTCTTTTTCTTAATCATTGTGTTGTTAGTACATTTTTTTGGTCTCTTTAATTTTTTGGTATTTGGCCAATTTATGCCTCTTCTTATTTAGTAGGTATGAATTAATTTTTATTAACCAAAAAGTATATCTAACTTCGATTTTTTTATTTAAATTCTATTTTTTGTTGGTTCTTTCGTAGAATTTAATGATCCCTACCACTTTTATTTATGCATATATGTTTTTTCATAAATTTATGTTTTATTCATTATTAATTCATTCATTGGATTCTTTTTATCCTTTTTCATTTATTGTTATAAATATTCTTTTATATTCCTTTTATTCCATTTTGGTAATTTTTTTTTAGAAATTATTTTTCATTTTCATTATTCTCATCTATTTATTTAAATTAAATCATCTTTTTACTTATTTCATATTATTATATAATTTTTTTTAATTTATCTTTCTCTCTTAATATTATTGATTTAATTTATTATAAATAAATAATTTCATATACCCTCATTTGACATTTATATATATATAAAATAAAGAAACATTTATGATTTAATTATATATAAATAAAATCTTCATATATCTTTGATCATCGTATATATATATATATATATGTATAATATAATAAAGAATAAAAATAAGAAAAAAAATATTACTATTAATTTATATTTGCAGTGGACAATTTTTGAGCCATTATTTGGTCTATTTCAATGTTGTATGTGTTAGTTTTTAAATAAATAAATAAACTTTTTATTGCTACTTAACTTAGTTTCTATTTTATATTCCATTTTTTAACTTTTTTCTTGATTATGTAATGTTTGAATTGATTTGATTAATAATTGTATCTTTATTATATTCATTTGTTCAGCTAATCTGACTATCCATGAATCATGTCGTGATGATGAATCATAGTAAGTAGTTTGAAAAATATAGACCTTAATACAACTATGTGATTTATCTCTAAGAGACATTGTATAAATCATCAACTAAAACTTTCTTCCATTGTTATTTTAGACATTGCAACAACACCCAATTCTTTTTCCTTGAATAAGTAAATTTTGAGTGTGCCTTGCAATTTAAGGTTTTAATGGATATCTCTTTTGGAATTTCTTTAAAAATGACCTAATTTCCATGGAGCACTATTCAAGGATGAATCATACAACATGAGTTCTGGTCCACAAAGTCATTTGTATTATCTTGTGATGCTTCGTCTTGTACAAGGGTCATGGTCATTGATCATTAAAGGTATTGGCAAAACGAGCATTCTCAATCAACAAGAAATAATTGTGATGATAACACGTTTACGTTAACTTATCTATCTCTATATGGGTCTATCTCTATATGGGTCTAGGGTTTACATGAAGTTGCAATTTGGCGAGTCTAGCAAAAGAGTTTCATGATTTCTGTTTTCGTGTCCTAAACTATGGTCGCAATATCAATTTTCGGCCTTTCATGAGCCCATATACCCTCTAGGTCGCAGATTGCATCCTAAAAGTGCAATGATCTCTCACTAAGCTCTCCGACAGTGACTTGTGACCAATCTATACCTGTTGCACCTGATAACACAAGGCTGCACTTTTGACTTGCGACCCCTCCTACACGTGACAATGCTTTATATTATAAACTTGCCACATCAATCCATTTTATTCTACCTTCACACTTGGACAAGTCGACCTTCGATATGATTTGTGAATACAACCTGCAATTAACACCTACCCACTATAATCATTATTTATTGCTTCTTGGTAATTGTTGCAATGATTTTTGTATCTCTCCCATGTGTTTTTATGTCATGCACACACACCTCCAGTTATAACATTTCTCTACCCAACCGAGTTTGAGGTTCATCCCTTCATCGAATTCTTGCTCAAAGATTCTCTTTCGACTCCCAATCCCAAGCTCTAGTGGATTTAAATTCCTCATCCGTCCTTTCTATACCCGAAGTCTGATAAACCCTTTTAATTTTCAACCTAAATCCAAGCAATTTCTTTGAACACATGGCTCTATTAATTCATTAAAGGCAAGCCTTAATGATTTGAATTTTTTGAATAGGGCATTACACTTCTTTTGGGGTGCCATTGAAAACTTTGCTTGGTGGTGTGATTTCTCTATGCTCTATCACATAGTTCCTTAAAGCGCATTCCTTTTAGACAATGAATTAAAAACCTCACGATTCCTTCACAATTTGAATATATTGTCATCACACTCACACATGAAATACAACTACCATCCTGAACCACGAGCTTTAATAAAATCTTGAAGCCGCATTGTTAGTCAACAATGGAACTACAATTGTGAATTCCGACGCACGACAAGACCTTAAATAGTGACCAATCTCAAGTTGCATGGGAAAATTCATAGTTGTTAATCCAAAGGCCACTCGCATTAGGAGCTAGATATTCTATCTGTGATAACATCCTGAAATGTGGCTGAAATGTTGTAAGTCGCATTCCCAATCCCTAAAACTTCTAACTGGAGATGCAACTTTCGATAAGAATAAAATCTGCCCGCTCACTATAATCCACAATTGCAAAGAGACCAAGTATTGGCATCCATTTAAGTTTCCAATCACGGATCTAGTCCTCAGTGCCACTGCAAAAAGGAATTGTGACTTTCCACGTGATCCAAAATGCGACTTACTTTGTCCATTGAAACTGCGTCCAACACAAATGATCTCTACCTCACAAATGTGTGCCACTGCAAATGGGAATTGTGACCTTCCACGTGATCGAAAATGCGACTTACTTTATCCATTGAAACTGCCTCCAACACAAATGATCTCTACCTCACAAATGTGATCATCCTGACCCTGTCACCTCCTAACATGCGCATATTTTGAAGCCAATACAATAAATATCACAGTGATGGGGACCAGGTCCCATATGACGAAGGCCAAGTCAAAGAAGCATAGGTATATTAAAGCAATACGGGGAAAGATAATGCAAATGTTGTAATAGTTAATACATTAATAAATGTTGTAAATGTTGTAATGCAAATGTTGTAATAGTTAAGTGTTGCAATGAAGCTTATGTGAAAGCATTATTTTATCTATTACTCGCGAGTATGAATGAGAAGGTTCACCATACGTGTTTGTTTATTTTTTCTCGCATACCATGGTACTTAACGAGATATAGAAAACCCATTGAAATAATGTTTTAGTTGTTTCTAGACCCATTTTCTAGTCGGCTGATCCTTGGATCATTGAAGGATGGTCACGCAGATATGTCAAATGATGCATGCAAAGGATTACATATCAAACTCTACTAAAGGATCATCCTATCCAACGTTATGAGAGGATATATCAATGCATGTATTAAGTCAATGCAACAAAGTGTTGTGATGAAAGAAGCAAAGATAATATAATATAGGGAAATTTGGGGCTCAATACCTACTTACTAGATGATGTCATCATTTAATGGGAAGTAGTTAAAATTGAAAGAGACGCATTTTTCGAAATGAAGAAGAATGTTGCAAAAGAATAATGGTGATCTATCACCATTTAATGAGATATTATCAACTTGACATTACCATGGAGGCATACTATGTTATGATGGACAAAATCCAATGACGATGGTCTTAAATATCTTATTGGTGTTTGTTTGAAAAAATGGCATGAGTGTTGGCTAAGTACTTCTTCCAAAACACACTCGGGAAAGATTAGAATGATCATGCATGAGTTATACATATGTTGATAATATTGCACTGCAGAAAATGATTGTATAAGGGTCCAAATTAATATCTTGCTTTTTCTTAATATGTTATGTTTCTAGTATTGTTCTTTAACTGTAATGTATATGACCAATACAATTTACTTGTAGGTAAAAAGGATGCAACAAGAATGTTTACCTATGCAATGGAAGATGACATTGAGTTGAAGATAATAAGATTTGATATTGTTGATGTTGTAACATTATTTGGTTTTGATAAGTTAATATATTAGTCAAAAATAATTTATAAATATTAAGTTGGGATATGGATGCAAAAGAAAGAAAAGTTAAAATGATAGGCCAATTTAATGTTTTATTGGCATCCATATCAATAAAATGTTAGGTGTTAGCTGCCCTAAATAAGGAAGGAAAAAGAGAAATAAAATGATAGGGAAGAGAAAAGAAAAGAATGGCTTCATTTCATATTTTATAAATGCACGTGGTGCTAGTCAAAATGCGCTACAAGCTAAAAATCAAATGTAATCTTCATGTGCAGAAGCAAAAAGGCATGGAGTAAAGGTTTTTCTCTAAGGTTTTATATGTCAATTAATTTTGGTATTAATCCCTATTCCTAAGTTTTAAAACCCCAAATCATCACTCTGCTCGTATTACCCTCCACCTTCATATACCTAAGTTTTTATATCCCTTTCATACATTGCAAATATCCCTTTATGCATTAAATAATTCCTGTTGGCCCCACCGATTTTCCCATCCCATCACGATAATTCTCCATCACATCGTGTTCCATCTCTGCCCATCTCCCAATATCTTACGACCCACATGACATTTCGGCCCCACCTCACCATCTGAACTTGATTGTCGGGAGGGGGAGGGAGGGGTCCAAAGTGGGCGATATACAAAACCACACTCGCCCCTATGTGTCAGCATGATGGATTTTCGGACCCCCCTCGAGTGAAACCACTAACTGCTCTCCCGCTCTTCGAAAATATGTTTCCCATACTACTGATACCATTCTCCTACCCGTTGTTCTGCCGCCACTCACCTTCTACAACGATATTTGCCTGTTAAATCCACCAATCACTACCACTCCCTCTAGAATTAACTTGCTAAGCAATTAATTGTTTAACCGTTAATCCAACGGACCAGTGCCATCTTCAACTGAAAAATTAGATTGATTATATAAACCTCCCTTTCTCTTGTGATCAAGTTATTGAATTCATGCATTCTCACTATTATTGATTTGTTACACGTTTGCTAGACTAAAAATTCAATTGTTTCTACCTGCCAACGACACCGTTTGTCCATTCTTTTTAGTCTATTGCCTCTATTCTTGCCTCCAGAACCTGAATCCCCTCTGTGTATTCAAGCCTCCAATCGAGTTTTCACTCTTTTCCTTAACTTAATTCAAACATGCCTCCAAAGGACAAAGGACCAGAGGAACCTGTTAATCCTTTTATATATCCTCCCATATATTTTTATCACATACCTTTGGCTGACCGAGACTTTAAAATCCATGAAACTCTCTATGAATTGGACCTCTTAGAGATGTATTATTGGCTTGAGGATAAATACATTGACAAATCCGATGACATTTAGGTGTGGTAGTCCAATTTACGCCACTATATTTTTCTTCGTACCCAAAACACCCTAGAGTTTGTTAGGAAGTGCCATGCATCTTATTTACCAAGCCAAAGGGCCATTATTACCACCACTAGAGAAATTATGTTTACCATCACTCCTTAGGTCGTAGATTAGATGTTGCAAGCCCCCAAAGTAGAGAATTCTACCCCATTTTCCTTCGAATCACTTGTTGAGTTATACCAGAAATTATACTTTGTGAAGAGGGCCCAAAATCTTGAGTTGTTCTTGACATAAGATGCCCCATTTCCAAAGAAAAATCCTTCCTATCCCTCCCTATTTTCCTTGAAAGAGCCAAACAAATCATCACAGTTGTCTCCTACCTCCTTGGCTACTACTCGGATGAGTGGGCAGATGAGGCCATCATAGGATTTCTATTCATTTTCTCTACTGATTATAAACCCTCCATTATGTTTAACTTTAGCCAATTTCTTACAGAATCAATTCATTAGCATCTTATCAAATTCCCAACTAAAGAGGTATTCAAGTATTCTTTTGTACTAGTTTCATTGTTATACTTTCAGGGAGATAACATCAATCTTTCCTTACAAAAGTTGGATGCAGAAGGGAACCAACAATTAGTCATGTTTTGGACTACTCTGGTGATAAAGGAACATAAGGAATATACATATAAACAATTTACGTAACTGTTTTTTCACCCATCAATCAGTCTTCTAAGCTGCAAGATAGAACCAAGGATTAGTGAGGAAATCAAAAAGGTGTTTCAGCTATCAAACCAAGTTAGGACAGGGGATTGGTACCTCTACCAAAACTATACTGAATTGAGAATATTTGGATGTGAGCTTGCACCTTACAAGCCGCCTAAATTCCTCCCCATGAGGATTTTTGCTCTAGAGTACATAATACAGATGCTAAATATGGATGAGATCCACTTTGTTGCTACCAAGAAGAAGTCCCAGTTTAAAATCAAAACACAAATTGGGCCTTTAATTTGCAACACAAGAGCAGCAGGGGAAGAAGTAGACAAGTTGCTACAGGAAATGCAGTTTAGCCTATGCTTTACTTGGTCATATGATCCATTAGGGATCATTTCTAAATTAATAGTAGAAACCAAATCTACTCTTTATTTTCACACAGCTAGGCTAGAGATAGATAAGTACAAAAATCAGCTAGAATGGGTTGAGAATACCTTACAAGAGGCAAAAGAGCAACGAGTTTCATCCTCTACAGTACAAACTCATACCATGTAGGAGAAAACATCTAAGAGAAGAAGAGAAGAAGATTCCCCTTCAGGGAATGACATTTTTAGTGAAGGATTCAAGATCATGTATAGAAAGAAGGCCAAGCTTAGTTCCAAACTAAGCCTCAACAAAGACTTAGACAAGGAGACCATTATCACCACTAATAAGCCACTTGTTTCCTCATTAGTGTGTGATCAAACCACACAATCTCCCACTACCTCCACGATTTCACAAGAGCGGAAAAAAATTATGCAGACTAGCACATCTACATCAGGAGAGACAGAGAAAAGTATAATGGACATTTTTAAGGAGATAAAAGTCAGGAATGAGGCATTAAATATTAACACTTACAACCAGTTCTCGATGCAGACTTCTGGTGCTCAAAGTAGGTTGTTATCAACCATTGATTCAAATAAAGGGAAAATGCAAATGGAATTCCTCCAGCCATAACTTCCCCAGCCCAAGGTAGCATCAGACTACAAGAAGACAGCTTTTGAGTTTGATGTAAAATATATACATCCCATTGACCAAATGGAGATGCATAAGCAGAGTAGGGAAATGATATTTTCAACTATCACTAACACTGCTATGAGTTTATCAAAACTACGGGTTACCTTAACAAAAGTCTAATCACAGTTGAAGATGGAGAAGGTCTCTATGGTTGTCAAAGGCACCAAGATTAGAACTCTGGACGACATGGTGATCAAAGTGGGTTATGACCCTTCAAACATTGATGCTGTAAAAGAGCTTATAAAGAAAAGGATTTACACATGGCAGCATTAAGGAAGCAGTTAAAATTTCCATCTATAGAGGACTCTCTAGCTAAGGATATTGAAGAGACATAGACACAAAAGGAATATATGATGAAGCTCATCATGAAGCACAGTGAAAAGTTGATGCAAATGGAGACAAAGATGGAAAAATTGATTAAAGAGAAGGAGAAAGCTCCCAAAATGGTTGTTGCTCCTTTGCAAGCACTCCCTATTACAACCATTACTACAGCCATATCTTCTTCAAAAAGTACAAGGGATGTTGTAGATCAGTTGGCAAATGCAATACAAAACATGTGTCTCCATACTGAAGAGATCAAAAAGTTGTAGGATCAAGTGAAACTTCTATAGGATCATTGAAAGAAGACGAAGATTTTTCATGCAACAGAGCTACAAAGAACTCAAAATCAGATAGAAGCATGGAAGAAGTCAACAACTGAGTCTTCTATTGGCTATACACTGGGTCATGTTAAAGAAAACATCTGGAATAACATCATTGAAGAAATAGATGAAATCTGGCCATGTATCTAGATTATATTCAAATAGAAGGAGCACATGGAAAATGCAAAGCAGGAAATTGCCACTATCAATGCTCAACTGGGAGAAATGCCTTTTACATCCAATAGCATCATAAAGCTCCTCAATTCCAAAAATAAATACGATCTGGATGATATAGGAGTATATCACATAACAGAAACCATCCTGGAGGTGAAGAAAGTTCTAACAAAGAAGAACTTGGTTGTACAACTAACAGAGAAGTGTCACACTCTAGAGGTAGTAGTTAACAGGTTTTTCACTAGGATAGATGCATTGAACAAGAAAGTTTTTCCTTTGCTATTTGTAATCAATGACAAATTAATGACCAGGGAAGACTACAGGAAGAAGCTTTAGAACATTGCCAAGGATATAGCTAAGTCTTTTGACATGAAAGTCTCTATGACAGGAAGAGCTTTTAATGAAGCTATCAGCAAAATAAGTTTTATCTAACTTGAGATAAAACACATTTTTACAGTATAGCCCACTTTTTCTTGGTATGCTAAGGTAGATGAAATATACCGCAAGGTAACCAAGATTGTTATTCTACATGAAGAATGGTGGTATAAGTTGTGTGAATTTCAAGACTAAAAGACAGGTCATCTTCACTAGTGTAGCACCCAAATAGTGGCCACTCAGCAATTGTTCTCCTTCAAAGTAGGGCCAGAGGTTCAGATTCATTCATTTTGATCAACTTACTTTTTTTCTGTTAGTTCTAAGTTAATAATAGAATGTTGTGTGACTCAGGCATTAATTGTAATATTTTTGTAATTTTTATTAAATACTTCATTATGTCGAAGTATTCAGGGTTGAACCCTTGAACCAATTACCAAGGATATTTGTACTAAGATGGAGCATTTTTGAGACAATAAAAGATTCTGGATTTGCCTCATATGGTCTGTCTCTCAGTGAGTTGTTTACATCTTGGTTTTTCAGTATGTCTTGTTCATATAAATTAATACTTTTATAGTCACCCCGTTTAAAATTTAATTGAATATCAGTTTCATTTTGAATCCTCTCTAAAGTTGTAATTTAAATAAGAGATTAATTTGAAGAACTATCTGTTATTGTAAATTCCTCTTTGAACGTAAATTATAGTAGATTTTTGTAATAGTTTAATTATATTATGTTAATCAAGGAAACATTGTTTTCTTGATTTCTTCTTATAAATGATGAAATACTCAGTTTGAATACTAAATCAATTATACTTATCCACATTCTTCTTATCCATCCAAATAAAATAAAAAAACCATGTGCATGTAATGAACAACCTTTTATTTTATTAAAGATCTATCTAAGTTTAAATCCCCTATTTATAAACAGTTCATCAGTCATCCTATCATTAAAATCAACAAAACATTATAGATGCTTTGGCATAACCAATTTACCTTAGGTTATCTCAAAGGACAACATTAGATTGGCGTCATTGAGAGGGAGTGAAGAATTGAAAGCTAAATTTTCCCTAGGGCAACGATTTTCTCTTTCCTTTATGGCGAATAAAAGATAAGGAAATAGGTCAAAATATTTCACCTGGAAATTGCACTGGTCCAGGTTGGCTCCTTTTAAGCACACTAGATCACATTTTGATTATGAGATTGTTAACCCTCTACCAAACCCAAAAAGAATTATTAGGGGAGCCTCTTCAAGGAGAAGACATAGAACCCCTTCTTCTTCTTCAGCTTTACACCGTGAAGACACCTCATCCGTTGATCCTTTTTCATCTATACCATCCCATCCTGATTGGATTGAACTACCTCCTATGGTTTCTGAATTCCATTATAGAGAAGTAGACCTTCAATGAGCCTTTTTGATACAGTCACTTGAGTCATATCAAGTCCCATCCATTCCTATCAAATCACCTTAATCTAAGTAAGAATTGGGTTTACATTTACCTAAATTCAAGCCTCAATATTTCATTACTGCAACCCCTTATTCTATACCATCAACCTCTACTAATCTTGAAGAGACATTTTTGTCTATTCAAATCCTTTGTTTGATAATAAGTAAGACTTTCCACCATGAGTTTAGGAGTTGGTTATTAAAACCCCTTTGATATCCGTGAAAAGGTCTCCTCCCTCTTTCTCTCCTCCACATACTAATACCCCTACAGATTCATCTTCATCTCCTACATCTTCATCTTCATCATCCTCCTCCTCTTCATCATCATACACTCAGTCACTCCATACTCCTCCTGTTGTTATGGCTTTTCGGCCCATTGTTCAAGCAAGGTATGCTACTTTAGTTCTCCCTGCAAACTTAGGAAATTTTCCTACTGGATATCGAAAACATCTACCAAGATTTGATGGAGAAATGGGTCCCTCAATAGACGATCATGTATCATCTTCCCTTAATTTTTATTACAATATGAACATAGAAAAGGACAATGTTTATATGAGATTATTTGTACAATCTTTAGAAGGAAATGTTACGATATGGTTTAGGCAACTTAGGTCTGACTCTATTAGGACATGGAATGAGATCATAACTATATTTAAAAACCAATGAGGGGTAAAGAAAGATCCTATCTACTTTCTCACTGAATTTGAAGAATTGGAGAGACACCCTAATGAACCAGTTGCTGAATTCATCAAAAGATTTAACAAACTCTATCATAAATTGCGTGTTGATTGTAAAGCACCAGTAGCAGCTGCAAAGGTTAGATTTTCCAAAGCATTTGATGATGAATTTCCAGTCATGCTAAGGGAAAGGGTTTCTAATACATTAGAAGACATGCAAACATACACTATAGAGGTAAAATCCAATAGGTCAGCTTCTGGAAAACTCAAAGATAAAGTAGAGAAAGAAGAAAGAAAACTACAAGCTAGGGTTGATGACTCATCTTCTTCCAAATCTAAACTTGAAGATTAGAAAATTGATGAAATTACATTTTTACTTAGAAACCTTTCTAATAGGATTTCTAAAATTGAAACACAACCTAGAACTCCTCAAATGCAGATTCTTCAGAGACCAGGTTCTGATCAAAACATTCAACCAATTTTGTTGATTGATGATCAAAAGCCACAGGATACAGGTCCTTTAATCACCAAAGATATCAATAATATTGATTCTTCAACAGTACAAATGGAAATAGTTTCTTCACCACAGTCTTTTGAATAAGAACAAGGAGATGCTCAACTTTCAAAATACCTAGCATTCTCTAAATTTCAAATCGCAAAATTGAATAAGAGGTATGATCTAAGACCAAGATCGGGTCCTAATAGACCTCCAAAATCCACCACCATAATTGAACCTACAATGAAAACCATTCAAACACAAACTCCAACACCTCAGAATATAGATTCATGCAATGAAACCTCTTCATTTGACAAGACTATTTTGACAACTTTTAATATTGAAAAGGAATTGGAAAGGGTCAAGATTTCTATATCTTTAGTTGAACTTTCCAAAAACCCTGGTTATAAAAATCAAGTGTCTAAATGGATACAGTCCTCGAGTGTAGTCGATGAGGGAGATGTTATTAGTTTGCAAGATTAAAAGCCCTCGTTAGTGTTTGGCCCTAGTTTTGATATGATCGTTGAAATTGTTCCACCATTTTATGTAACTTTAAAGGCTCATGAATTTCTTTTGCATAGGTGCATGCTGGATTATGGAGCTTCACATAACCTTATGCCAAAGGTAATCATGGACCAAATTTAGTTACAAGTTACCCATTCTTATCATGATCTTTACACCTTTGATTGAAAGAAAGTAGCATGCCTAGGATTGATCAAAGACATAGTATTCATCAACTGTCATTAAATAACAGACATTTGATTTTACTAAAATAAAATTTTGATACTATACATATACATATTATATGTTGTTATATATCTTGCTTAATCGAACTGTAACTATGACTTAGAGATCCACATTAACGACAATTTAAAGGCAAATGGGCATTTACTTTTTGTGAAATATATGAGAGTAACTCACACTTTTGGAATGCTTTTTGTCTAATTGTTGTTTATTTGATTCTACTTTATATCATTGATGTAAGAGTTGATGTTATGGGTTATTTTCATGGAGGTTAGTACAATTAAGCAAGATTGGATCTCAGAACAGGATGAGGCATTCCTTTGAACCATGCAGATTGACGGGTTAAGTGGTGTCTCCAAATCAAATTATTGACCAAAGCAACATATATTTCTTAACACTATTGATTTTTGAAAAATATATTACATAGCTTTATCTTCTAGATAATTAGGGATCCATACATTTTTAAGAACGAGGAGCATTAAATATAGTACTTGGAGGTTATAAAGAACAATACTGGAAAATGTGCTTACAATGGAATTGTTGACCAAACCAACAACAATTTTTTAACATGATCAATTATTATTTTCACCTTCATAAAGAGTACAAAATAATAACTTAATGAATATCAATAGTGTAACTTTATCTTTTGGATACTATGAACCAAGACATGCCAAAAATCTAATTCGAAGGCTTCTTTCATGTTTTGATGTAACATGCTCAAAAAATTGGCCAAAGATTTGAATCAAATATCAATTCATAACATCGGAAATGTGTTATTAAGTTATTTCATTCATTGGATGGGGTTTTAGCAGGTTTAGTATTTGAATTATTGGAGAAGGCAAATGGATGATGGAATGAAGAGTTAAATGAAAATACAACCATGGAATCCTAATGGAAGCAAGCAGTGCCTCAGAAGTGTTCTTCACAGTCAGCTTATTGATGTTCTATCTTGATGAAAATGGTTCAATAACTCACCTAATGTGATTCCTACAGATGTAGCTACCAATCCAATTTATATAGAGAAAACAAAGGAATTCATGTCATAGTGTTCTATGTAATTCCATGTATGACTTCATAACCCATTATGCATGGCCCAACAACAATGCTACGATTCATGTTGAATAAACTCGTCAAATGGACATCCCTAATTTTACTCCTACAATTTTTTTGGTGTGAATCAAATAGTAAACATGATGCATTATTCAGTGGTCCCAGTCAAAGCAATCCCTTTTTGAATCATACCTGAAGAATGGCACTGAAAGGGTTAATACAAGGGAAAGAACTGAAAGGGTTAATACAAGGGAAAGACCAGTGGCAACAGTTTATTCAAGTCTTATTTTAGTCTTGTAAATTAAGATTGAAAAATGTTTGAGTAAATGCCATTAACAACATAAACAACCATAATTTGAAATAGATGGTGAGAAAATGAATGTGTGCCAAATGTGGCCATTTATGGGCTAAGGTATGCTAAGTTGTTCGAGACGAAGTGCTCTAAGTGGTTTTAGAGGCTATGTTTTTCCTAGGGCCTGGTATGTGTTACTAGAGAATTAGGGTTTTACTTATCTAGGGCTTGGACGTATATCTCATGTTGACGTATATCTTAAGTAAACACAGTTCAAACATGTTGCCGCCCCATTTTCTCTCGTGCTCCCAATTTTGCGGCAGGTTAACGTGTTGGAGCCATCGATCACGTTTAGCCTGAACTAGGTAAGGTAAAAGGAAGTGAAGGCCTTCGTAGAGCAGCCCGATTGGTGGCAGTTTCCGTCCCCTACCTTCCACATTAATATTTACAAATGTACAAAGGTGAAATTAGAGTAGCATCTTGTTTTGTGTCATTTTTTTTTGGTGTACAACTCCCGGTAGGCTTTGCTAACGAGTACGGTTACATAGTGTGAATTTGAAGTTGTCGAGAGAATTAATCTCTATGTCGGTGCAATTTATGTTCAGTTAGTTAAGTTTTAGTTGAGATTTTCTATAATTATTTATTGTTATTTGTTTTTTCTATGTATTTTATTTAATTATTATTGAGAAAAGTTGTTCACTCCATTTTCAATTTGAATCTATTTTCTGTGTATTCCCACCTTTACATTCTCTGCAAGAAAAGAAAATGCGATAAAGTAATCACATTTAGATGCAATGAGGATGGGAAAGTTAAAAATTCCCTCGATTAATCGCATTTTTCTATGTCTACATTATGATAATATCATAATATTTAAAACAAAAGTAATATGTAATTTAGTTGTTTAGTACTTAGTTTTTTGTGTAACAAAGTAATTGATATTTATTTTAGATTAATTTAAATGGTCATAGGGTTGAAAACTTCCAAAACCATCTACATACAAGTATGCAACATAGCAATCAAAAACTCCAATTTAAAGTAGCATTGGATTTAAAACTTGTTTTATAGTTAAATTGCTACACATTAACTATACAAAATATGTTACACCTTAATTTTAAATCTTAGTTTAAAGTATGCTACATAGTAATCATAAACCCTAGTTAAAAGTAAACTTGGAATTTATAACTTTCCTAATTAATGTTGAATAAATTAGGAATGTGAAGTTTTTGTTTATTTAACCATGACTTGGATTAATTTAAATTGTTATAAAGTTAAATACCTCACAAACTATGTAAAAGTAGAAGCCTATTCACATTATCTTTTTATATATTATGAAAATTTTAGCTTAAATAATGTGAGGTTTCAATTTGAATTATTAAGGATTTTTAAACCTTTCCCTAAAAGTGAAAATTTACTCAAATTTGATTAACAAAAACATTATCAGTAAATACTAAATACTAAATAGATTTAAATAATTGAAATAAATATAAAAATAAAATATATATGATTTAAATATCTATTAAAATATAAAAAATAAGTATAAAATATATAATTTAAATAAAACAATAAAAATATTTGCTTGTTAACTTATATTAAATTAAAATTATGGTATTAAAATATAATTAATTTCCAACATTACAAAATATAACATTTTAATTATTATTTACAAATATTATTATATATTTCTACAAGATGGATATCATTATTTCAACAATAAGCTTCCTGACATCTTTAATATATATAAAAAAAATCATATATTCGCTAACTCCATAAAACATTGTGATCATGGTCAGCACGATGGACACATACACATTTTTTTAAATTTCTATAAATAAAAAGCATACAACATTACTGACCTCATTATTATATATTTTTGCACTTCCACGTTCATGAACTTAAGCTTAATTATTTAAGTTGTTGTAGCTTTCAGGTAGTGTGGGGTACCCGTGATACTAAATCATGGATCATCCTGTCTACTAGATGTGAAGAAACCCCTCACTCTTTAACATATGCTAGCCAACGTTAGCATACGATTGTAATCAAAATAGGAAATGAACCAGATAATTTACTCAATGTTTGTTGACTATCAAAACCAATCACACCATTGAGGACATGTGATTCTTTAGTAGGAGTTGCGGTAACAGTGTGTTAGCTCAGACAGTATGGGGTAGATGACATATCTTGTCATAGAGAATGCCAGATTGAGCTCAGAGAGTATTGGGTATCTTGTCATAGAGAATGTCAGATTGAGTATAGATCAAATCAGGGTATTGGGTATAAGAAATAAATTTTTCTTTTGTAATGACTCCACTTTTAGAAACATCTTTAGTTATGGTTGATAGTAAGGATTAATAAACCATTCAGCCAGTAATTCATTGAGAATGAAAGTTGTGACCAATTGATGTTGACATCTCCATTTATGAACATGATCATAGATATAAGTGGAGTCAGATTGTTTCAAAGAGGTCAAAAGCTCTGTTCTAATTTCATATTAGATAGTTAATAGAGAATGGGTCAGAAACATAGTTTCTTAGGCATTGAAGTTGTTAAATGAAGCTCATATAAATTCAAAATATGACTTATCTACCATACCAGTAAGAGTTCTCTAGAAAATTTGTAAATGAATTGAATAAGCAATTAAGGAGTTGGATGAACACCATAAATCATAGGTCATAACATGAGTGGATAAGTCTTCTCCAATATTCAAATTGAATTTTAGAATGTCCCTAAACAATTTGGTAGGAATGGCTAACCACCAAGGATAATAACAAATAGGATCATTTGTTATTTGGGTTAAATCTAGTAAGTCAAGGGTTGCAATAACTGTCGCATGCACATTAAAGTATGCTGGACGATATCCTGGGTATGATCAAAGGGGTTGAGCAACTAGTATTTGCATTCTAGGATAAGGAGGATTTTGATAACCAGGATAACTATCGCAACGTTTTGCAGTTCCATGAAAACATTGAAAAGTCTGAAATGGTTGTGCTTGAATATGTTGGACTTGATAAGGTATTTGTGGAATAATAGTTTGACCAAGTATAATTTGTGGGATATATACTTTAGATAAGATTCCCAAAGGTATTTTGCATCATCCCTACAATGGGTTGACTATTTCATACCTATGTCATACCATATACAAGCCGATTTACTTGCACATAAGGAATAGACTTACCAAGTGGTGGTGTTTGTAACACACCTTGGAGAGGTTGGGTAAATGGATTTGAGATATCCTATCTACTAGTGGAATAGTTTTCATTTGAGATACAACCTCGATGGGTTTACTTACTTAAGGTAAAACTTGGGCAGGTTGAGGTATAGATTGAATAGGTTGGCAAGTATGAGCTTGGGGTGTGACCAAGGTAGGTTGAGAAGTCAGAAGTTGATTCAAAACCAAAATAGGTTGAACTACCAATGTAGCATACGAAGGATTAGAAGCCATCCCTTGAAATGGAGAGATCGTGGGAAGAAGACTTGAATAGGATAGTGCACCTACTTGTGATGTTTCCCCAACATATGGAAACATTCTAGCAACATATTTTCCTCGAACTGAGGGATAAGGAGAATATGGAGGTAACTTCCCCCCAAGAGGAGAGTACCCAAAATAGGATGTAGTAGGTTGTTGTAGATGTCCTAATCCATTAATATATCAGCCATATTGTTGTTCCAAAGATGGTTGGGGCACAATAGGTGGGATAGGTTGTAAGGTTCACATCAAATAGCTACTAGATAGAGTTTTAGATGAATATGACAAGGGAGAAGTCCATGGACTAGTCGATGCATGAGAAAAGGTTTCAGATGGTGACTAGCTAGGCGACACTAATGGACCACCCTCCAAAAGGTTTTCTAGTGAAGTCAAAAACATAGAAGCATCTGCAACTTCGATTGACTCACTCATGATAGCAGATATGGGTTGAGAAACCATCATTTATCTAGTCATGGTTAAACTTCTGAGAGGAGTTTTCTGAGGGAAACACAAAGGGGAGTTGAAATTAGTTGTGCTAGGTGAAGGGGCTTGTATGGGAGTAAGAGGAGTAAGAAAAGTATGAAATTGATAAAGATAAGTCCCTCTTAAATGGATAAGAGATGAAGGTCCACACTTTTGTTCATTCATTTCCTCAATACTAAAATATTAGGTGGAAGTTGTTCTCTGTTATGACTAAAATATACACATTTTCGTTGAGAGAAAGGCAGAGGAAGAGAATAAGAATGCCTTGAAGTAACAAATCCATTTAACTAAGGTTTCTCAATTTTTATGACCTCATGTTTAATGTATTTGAATTTAGAAATTTAGTTTGAATGACCTGAGGTTCTGAAATTTCAAGGGATTCATTTTAGATCGTGTTAGACTCACCATTTGGTAAAGATGTAATTTCAAATAAATTACTTATGGGAAGTGATGATTTTGGTTAATTGATTTTAGATGTAGGTCTCGAAGGCGAAGCTTCTGAAGTACTAGTATCAGTAGTTTGCATCTTTTTATTCTTACACCGACCAAGTGTTGCCTCTAGAGGTAAAGGAGGAAATCTTCACATTCTACGTGAACGACAAGGTTATTCATGGTTTTGTTCCATGATGAATTAATCATCTTTTTTAGAAATTAAAGAAATGAAATAAAATTAAGGGGTAACTAGGCAGATAAGGACTACCAAGTCACTATGAATTGTCAAATACCATTTCCAGTACGTGTAGGAAATCTCACCAAATGTTTTGTTTGATGTATCACAATGGATAAGGCAATCAAATTGGTTACCTGTGGCAGGATAGAAACCTATAGAGAACTTCTAAAATATACCTGGAGGCATGTGGAAGCGTAATCCATAGTAGTGTTGTCTAATGCATCCTTTAAAATATGAAGAATTCTAAGATACCTTTCATATGTGGAGTTCCATCCAATATACTTAAGGGTTTGTGGAGCACTATTTTATATACTTACATATGTCGAATATTGTCTACCCCTAGAATGTAATGCAAACAAATAAAATCAGGTCCTCTGTTTGAAGACGTCATAACACATCTCTAGCAGACCTCTATGTTTGTTGTTAATGTTCCAAATGCTCCTTATATTAATTGAGTAAATTTTAGAAGTTGTTCTTTAATTATGTTTCATTTTCATGGCCCATGGCATGAGTTCACCTGAATTCCCTATAATGCAACTTGTAAGATAATAAGAACTCTTTTATTTATTTTTATGAAGATCTATCTATGAGAGGGAAGACACAAAGAATATTGCATCAATCAATGATGCAACAATTAAAGCTTCCTAAACAGATCTTCAATGCAACTGCTCCAATTAAAATTAAAAACCCTATATGTAATGCAAATAATAATATTTTCTCTTTTCTTCTAAATTTCAAATGTGATGAAAAATAGAATCAAGCTAGATCATTGATTAAAGGAATCACATAGAATGAGACTATAATATAAATAATTTCTTCAACTAAATAATGACAAGCCAAAGTTTTACAAAAACCTAATTGATAAGAGGAAAGACAAAAAGAAAGAAACTCTCGTCAAAGGCTAACAAATCCAAATATACACACGATGATGGATTTACAATGACACAAACAAATTCAAAGACTCAAAAGAAACTTATGCATCAAAGTAGAATAAAAAGCAAGGTAAAGAAACACAATTTTTTGAATTCTATAGGACAATCGCATGTGTAGAGTGGGCACTAGTGTGAACCATAGCACTTCTAGAGAGGAGAGACTATGCTTAGTCACTCTGTCTCAGAACAGAGAGTGCATTGGGGATAATTTGCTCAGAACATGACACAAAGAAAACCCCACGAAGGTTAGAATTTTATTATCTTAAGGTAAATTAATTTTTGAATAAGTGTGTTAAGGTCACTTTGAAAGGTTAAAAATTCCTAGGCCAACAGAACCACTAAATGGAAATCTTGATTTCCACTATGGTCGCCAAGTTGTTATGTGGAAAATTCACATTTGTGGAAAACAGTGAACTCCCTAGATCTACTGGCTTGATCTAGGAACAATAGGGGAAAAATAACTATGCTTTTTTTAGAGATATTAGGATATGAAAAAGAGACCTACCTAGAATCTGTAGCAATTCCTTCTCCTCTCCTTACATGTAAGCTCCAACTTTAACTCCACGCACTATAAATGCAACTTGCAATAATGACTAAAACAAGCAAGAGAACTATAATATTAACAAATCATAAACTATTGTCTCTAGTCAATGAGTCAAATGGCATTGAGATACATACACATCAACATGGCACAAGAATAGGAAAAAAAAGTGTTTCTTTATTAATAAATTAACGAGAGAGTTACAACCATTTATCAATGTTGACTTTGTATATGTCTCCCCAATTGTCTTTTCCTTTCCTTGCCACAAAGAAAACCTTAAAACTAAACCTTAATTCATAAATGTATGATGATTCCTTAAGATGGAAGAAGCAACAGGAGGGCACTAGCAATATCCAAAATCCAACCCAGACTCTATGGGAGGCAGTAGATTTATAGGGTAAAAGTGTTAGTTTAGGATTTACCAATCTCGACTTGAGATCTGCATATGAAGGAGGATAAGCTCTAAGGATAAGAGATAAGAACTCTAGAGTACGAATTCGAGATATCTATATATGGTAAATGGATAAAACCACATTAAAATATTCTCAAAGGATAAGTTTCAATTTTTTTTTCCCAAAATTCTAGAACCATTTCACCTACAAAGTAGACAAACATGTGTTTCTCAATGTAGTTGATAAGTTATGCAACTTTCAACCATTGTATGTGGAAAATTATGGAGGGTGTGCTAGGGCTAAAAACATTATTTTTGAGCTAATTCACACATAAACTAAGTCCTTTTGGAGAAATGATGCTTAGGGCTTTGCAAAGGTATAATGACAAAGTGTTCAAGGATGTTGATTGATCTGATTTTCAAGTCCTTTGAGCAGATGTGACAAAACGACCTATAACAATCTCCTTTATAAAGGTAATATGATTATAGAATAATTTAATTATGAAATGCAAGATAGTTTGATATGAATGATCTAGGGCTCATGAAGTACTCCTTAGGCATTGAAATTCAACAATCTGCTAAATGTTCAACAGGTGGCAATTGCTTTTATCTGTGATAACAACTCTGCCATTTTTTTATCCAAAAATAATGCCTTTCACAAATATAGAAATCGTATTGAAAAACACTTTCATTTCATTTGTGAGCTTGTCAATGATGGGGATATCTTACGTGATTGTTGTGGATCTCTAGATAAGATTGTAGATATTTTTACAAGAACATTGGGAAAATATGTATTTAAATTTCAAAGAGAAAAATTGGGCATTGGAAGGGACAATGATTGTAACAGTTGAGAATAGAAGGGGGTGTTGAGAGAATAATCTCATTTTCTTCTAGGTGTCATAGCCAATTTATTTTTCTTGTCTCTTATGTAGTTTATTTCACTATTATTGAATGATGAGAAGAGATATTCATTCTAGTCCCAATTTTGAATTCATTCTCTGTGTATTTTCAACTCTTCATTCTATGTCATGGTATCAAAGCATGAGGTTGCATAAGACTCTAAGGTGAGCATCATTTTAAAATATTTCTATAATGATAGAGAAAGAGTAGAGGAGTAAAGGCTGAGAGTAGCTCAGAGTCCAGAAAAATCCAAAAAATATTACAGAGGAGGCCATCACAGTCTCAAAGGCAAAATCAATGCAATACATTGGGCTCTATAGAGAGAGAGAGAGTTGCACCACACAATACAAAGAAAGAAAAAGTGATGAAATAATCACATTCTACAAAAATATAAGATGCGATGAATATAAAAAACTTATGAAACTAAAAATTTCCTTGATTAATCATACCTATATGTGTCAAAAGGTGTGACAATAGCACAATATTTAAGAGAAAGTATGCAGTGTTTGCAACCTTCAAGTCTGGCGAGACAAAAATCTTAAGAAATTTCGTGAAGCACACCAACATCACTAATGACACACCATGTCAAGGAATCGTGACAAAGGAAAAGTAAACAATACATTTGTATGGTGTATTCAAAAGGAAAGAACTTTCAATTCCTTATGAGACCTTATAATATTTCTTCATGAGATATTTGTGAAGTACTTATGACATGTTCGTGAGATATTTGTGAATTGTTTTTTGAAATGGATTATATTTTTCTAAGGGATTTTTTTCTTCATAGATTTAGAAAAAGGAATTTATTATTGAAGAAAAAAAGGACTACATAGGAGTGCTTTATTTAAAAATTTTATTTTACAATAAACCCAAAGGATTTTAGAAAGAATTTTGTAAGGTTTATTTAGAAGAAGGTTGTTCAAAAAAACGTAATTTATTATGAAAGAAAAAAAAAAGGAGTACATGGGAGTGCTTTATTTAAAATTGTTATTTTACAACAAACCCAAACGATTTCAGAAAGAAATTTGTAAGGTTTATTTAGAAGAAGGTTGTTAAAAAAAAGGTCCAGTGCTGCATTATTTCCAAGAGATTTTGTTTTTAGAAAAGAATCAAAAGGATCTCAAAAATGGGAATTTTTCTTTTAATATTTTCTTTTCAAAATGAGTTTAAAAATAAAAGTGGTGTGTGTTGATATTAAATTAAAAAAATGACTTCCTCCAGCGCTTTGCCACAGACACGGATAATGCTTGGAAAAAATTATGAGTTTTGGTCTTTATATATGAGGAGCTCTCTGTAACACCATGAGTGTTGGGATACAATTCAGAATGCCTATCTAGAGCCAAACCAAGAATCATTGTCAATGATAGACAATAATAATAGGAATGCAATTGCTGAGCTCAAAAAGAAAGATCACTAAACAAAATATTGGATATAGAATTCGATCAATGAATCTATCTATGAAAAAACAAATAGTGCATCAACAACAAAGAAGCTTGGGATATTCTAACAGTTGTATATCAGGGTAATGATATAGTGAATATCTTTAAATTGCAAACATTGTGGGCTCAATTTGAAATGTTGAATATGACTGAAACAAAGAATGTTGACCAATCCAAGGCTAGAGTCACGGGAATTGTTAATCAAGATAAAACTTATTTGTGAAATCATTACAAATCAGAAGATAGTTGAAAAAATCCTCCAAAGAAATATGACGTTGTTGTAACAATGATTTTTGAATCTAAATATCCTATAACTCTGTTACTAGAATAGTTGACTCGATCACTTTTGTCACACAAAACAATACTTAACCTAGGAGAAAATTCCATAGAACAAGCTTTCAAAGCACAAGTCTCTCTTGGAAGAGGCAGAGGCAAAGACAAAGGATATAGAGGCAACAAAAAGTGAGGCATAGGTTGAGGAAAGTATAGAAAACATAGTTAGATAGCAGAGTAGTCAAGACCTTCACATAACCAAACACAGAGAAGCAAAACATGGAGCAAATCTAATCTCCAATGTTATTACCAAAACAACTTTGGGCATTATGAACATGAATGTAGAAAGAAATAACCAGATCAACAAAGAGGTAGTGCCAATATCTCCAACAATGAAGGAGAATCCTTTGATGCCACGTTTCCTTCTTCCCATCTTTCTGAAGACAACCACATCGAGTACCTTTTGTTGGATGATAGTTCTTGCAAAAACCATATGACATGGAACAAAAATATGCTTTCATGCATTAATGCTTCCATAACAATTGAAATTACTCTTCGTGACTATTCTCATATAAATGCTAAACATAAGGTAATTTTTACTATTCTTACTAAACTAAATTAATAGAGAGATATACGTAATGTTTATTATACTCATCTGAAGCATAATCTCATTAGTGTAGGTCAATTGATGGAACATGGTTATGATGTAATATTCGAAGGGACCACATGTTATATCTATGACAAACCTCCCAATGCAAGAGTAATAGCAAAGGTTAAAAAAACCCAGAATATGATGTTTCCCTTGACTCTTAGAAGTCAAAATATCTCTCAATATTTTGCACACAATGTGTCAAGGATAAAGGAGTCCCAACTATGGAAGTGTAGGTATGGGCATATTCCCTTCGTGATTCTAAGTCTTCCACAGAAGAATTTTATGGTCATTGGTCTCCCGGTTGTGAAACAAAAAAACTGTAACTATGAAACTTGTATTCTAGAAGAGCATAAAAGAGACAACTTTCCCACATCTTCCACTAGAATGAAAGAACCCTTAGAGCTAGTCCACACATACATGTGGCCCAATGGAAACACAGTCCATTGGTGGCAGTCTTTATTTTCTTACTTTTATTAATGAATATAGGAGGAGAATATTGATTTATTTTCTCAAAAGGAAGTTTGGTACTTTATCAAGGTTCAAAGAGTTCAAAGAAAAAACATAAAAGAAAAGTAGAAAGGGATGAAAATACTTAGGTCAAAAAAATGAGGAGAATATAGTTCCAATAATTTCAAAAAATTTTGTCAATAATAATAGCTCATCATGTAGAACACAACGATATACACATCACAACATAATGGAGTAGTAGAAAGTAAAATCCCATGAATCATGAATATGGCAAGATGTATGCTCCGTGAAAAGGCGTTGTCCAATGACTATTTGGCTAAAGTTGTTGCTATTGCATTATATTTTCTTAACATGTCTCAAACAACCAATGTCAAATATGAAATACCCCAATAAGCTTGGGCTGGTAAGAAGGTGAATGTCTCTCACTTTTGAATGTTTAGTTGTGTAGCATTTGAACATGTACTTGAGAAGTTGTGAAAACACTTAAGGATAGAAGTAAAAATGTATCCTTCTAGGCTATAATGAATAGTCAAAAGCCTATAGACTCTATAATCCAATACCCAGGATTTTATTTTTAAGAAGAGATGTTAAAAATTTTGAGAATAAATATTGGTTAGATAAAATTGATAAATATTTAAACTAGCACGTTCATCCACCATGGCTGCTAATATTGCAGGTACATAACCATCCATACCACTCAGAAAATGATACATCTTCTAGCAGTGGATCTAGCTTTGATTCATCATCTTCAGAAGATAATCAGAAAACCAAAAAAGTTAGGGAAATATATGAGTAGGAGAATGCAATTTATCAGTAGAATCTATTTTCCTTTCTTTCATGTCAGCCAACACATTTTGAAGAGGCAGTAAAAGAGAAACATTGGGTTAATTAAATGAATAAAGAAATTATATCCATAGAGAAGAATGATACATGGGAACAGGTTGATCTCCACAAAACAAACATTGGTTCCAAGTGGATCTACAAGACCGAACTGAATGAAAAAGGAGAAATCGAGAAACATAAGATAAGGTTGGTTGGCAAAGGATTCAGAAAATAGTTTGGTGTCGACTATGGTGAGACCTTTTCTCCAATAGAAAGGTTAGGCACGGTCAAAACTATAATGGCAAGAGTATCTCAACACAAACGGAAATTTTTTCTACTTGGTGTAAAATATTCTTTCTTAAATGACATATTGCAAGAAAAGATTTAGATGGATCAACCTCCTAGTTTTGAAGTTCCAAGACATGATCATAAGATGTAGAAGTTGAAGAAATATTTATCTGGCTTGAAATAATCTCCCCGATCTTGATACAATCAAATCAACATTTACCTCACCAAAAGTGGATTTTGCAGAAGCAACCATGAGCCAAATCTATATATCATAAATCATGAAGGTAAAATTTTCATTGGTGAAATTTATATAAATGACTTAATTTATATAGGTAATATGATGTTAGAAGAATTCAAAGCTTCTATGCAAGCAAAGTTTGATATGACTAGTCTAGTGCTCGTGAAGTACTTCTTAGGCACTGAAATTCAACAATACGCTATTGGATTTTTCATTTGTAAACAAAATAATGCCATTAACATCCTCCAAAATTTTATAATGATCAAATGAAAATCACCCCACACTCCAATTTCTCTAGGCACCAAGCTGAGAAAACAAGATGACGGACCAGTAATTGGTTCTGCATTGTATAATAGTCTAGTTGGTAGTCTCTTATATCTCACTGCAACTAAACATGACATCATGTTTGCAACTAGTTTTGTTTCTAGGTTTATGGAATCACACAAGAATTCCCATTGCAAGGTTGAAAATAGAATGTTAAGATATGCTGTAGGGACACTAGACTATGGCTTTTTCTACACACACTTTAAAGGTTGCTCACTTTTAGACTATAAAGATAGTGACTATGTGAGCATCTCAGTAGATTGAAAAATCACCTCACGGTATGGTTTTCACTTCAGAACCAATATGATCTCATGGGCATTCAAGAAACAACCCATTGCTTCAATATATTCTACATAGGAAGATTATGTAGCTACAACTTAAAGAACTTCTCAATAAGTGTGGCTAAGAATACTATTGAAGGATCCTTCAAATGTTCGAAACGAGCCAACTCCTATTTTATGTGATAACAACTCTACGATTTCTTTATCCAAAAATCATGTCATTCAGAAACAGATCAAAGATATTGACACAAGATTTCATTCAATTCCTAATATTGTCAATGATGGGGATATCTTCATTTTTTTTTATCATGAGATCCAATTGCAGATATTTTTACAAAACCATTGGGAAGATATGTATCTTAATTTCAAAGATAGAACTTAGGGATTGTAAGCTCCAATGATTGTAATAGTTGATATTAAGAGGAGGTGTTGAGAGAATTAATCTCATTGCTTGTTAGGTGCCAAAGTCAATTTACATTATGTCCAGTTAGTTGATTTTTTCTTTGGAATTTCTATAATTATTTATTTTTGTTTGTTTCCTTGTCCCCTATGTAGCTTATGTTACTATTATTGCAATTCAGTCACTCCATTCCCAATTTTTAATCCATTATATATGTATTTATGCCTTTGCATTCTCTATCGTGGTATCAAAGAACGAGTTTGCATAAGACTCCAAGATGAGAAAAAATTGAAAATATGTATGTAATTACAAAGAAGGAGCAAAGGGTGAGAGGATCTCAAGGAAAAAAGGTTGAGAGGAGCTTGAAGTCAAGAAGAAGCCAAAAGAATTTGTAGAGGATACCATCATAGTCTCAAAGATGAAATCAATTTGATACATTGCACTCTAGATAGTGAGAAAGTGAGATTCATCACACATTGCAAAGAAAGAAAATGGAATGAAGTAATCAAATTCTAGAAAAATAGAAGATGTGAGGAAGACATAAAATTTATGAAACTAAAAACTTCATCAATTAATCATAGTTGTGTGTGTCCACAGATGTGATAGTAGCATGATATTTAAAAGAAATTATATAGTTCTTGCAACCTCTAGTCTTTGGATATGAAATCTTAAGAGCATGAAACTCATTGGAGCTCCCAATCAATTTTCATGAACCCCACCAAGCGCACAAAGGGAGCCAAACCGAGGAATCACAACGAAGGAAAAGTCAACAAGATCTTTGTATGGTGTAATCATAAGGCAAGAATGTTCCATTACTTATGAGACCTTCTAATATGCCCTAATGAGATATTTGTGAAGTCCTTATGACCCATGCCTTAGATATATGTGAAGTATTTTTTGAAAGGGTTTATATTTTTTTTAAAGGGCTTTTTCGTCATAGATTAATAAGAAAATGGAATTTATTATCAAAGAGAAAAAAGGAGTAAAGGGGAGCGCTTTATTTAGAATATATATATTTTTAAATAAAATAGAAGGATTTGATAAGGAAATTTGTAAGGCTGCTTTAGAATATGTTTGTTAAAAAAGGGGGAGTGCTACATTATTCCAAAGATATTTTGTCTTTAATAGTGAATCAGAAGGATCTGAAAAAGAAAACTGAATTTTTTTTAAGGTTTTATTTTTAAAAGGAGTTTAAAAACAAAAGGTGTGTTCGTCTATATTAAAAAAAAATTGGCTTCTTCCAGCTCTTCACCACATACATCGATTCTTCTTGGAAAACATTATGAGCTTTGGTATTTACAGATGAAGACCTTTCTGCAAGCACAATGGTGTTAGGATACACTTTAGAATGCCTATGTAGAGCCAACCCAAGAAGCATGGGCAATGATTACCATTAATCAAAGGAATGCATTTGTTGAACTAATAAGGAAATTGTTGAGAAATCAATGCTTAGGGTTTGATTCCTGTTTCTTGATAATTACTAGTGATTTATGTTTCCTTCTTTTACTTATTTATTATTTTATCTTTAATTAATAAATTACCAAATAAAATGTGTATGAAGATCACAAGGATAGGAGACATAAGATATAGGTACTCAGCCAAGGAAAAGCCCCTCCAAGGGGAAAACCTAGTCCAACTCTTCCACTAGTAGATTGAAATCAAGATGAGATAATCCAATACACTTTAGACCTAAACAAATACCTCCTACAATCACCAATTCAACCCTTCCTTCTTGTAGATGACCCCTACCAAACTCTCCATGTTTCAATTACCCAGATTCATCTTCAATCCATAATTTTGGGCCCCACCTATGAATTTCATCCCCAAACTACAAATTTTTGACCCGTAGTAGACTCATAATTTCAACCCCGCCTACAACCCATAAACTTCACATGTGTGAGAGAGATATTACCCAAGAATTCTATTTAGGTATTCCCATGTTCTTCCTTCCTTCTTCTACAACTTTTCTCTTCTTTTCTCCTTCTCTCTCTTGTAGATCAAACTTACTAAGCGAGTGCTTCAAATAGGTCGAGTTACCTCTCTATATATAGCCTTTCTATCGGGTCAAGTATCTCTAATCCAAGCCAACATCATGAGGCCAGGGCCAACTTGTTGTGGAGGTGACAAATGATCTTTTTTACTAAAAAACAATTCTTTTTACATGATACAAAAACCCAAGAAGGGTCTAATAAAAATTACATTGACTTTATCAACTCATGACAAAACCTAGAAGCCTTCAATGGAGGATTTGACCTAGAAATCATTGACACAAGCATGAAACCCATGCTTTAATAAGTCAATTTCCTTAACAATAAAATTTATTTTGACAAATATAATTAAGAAGATAGACACTAGTTACATTAATCAAAGCTCCATCTTAACTAGGGAGTTATTCATAATTACATACATACATAAGTAACTAGAAGATATCAAAGTGATATAAATTATGAAGAGTTCTAGAACACACGGTGCTACAAATTAGATACCTAACTCGGCTACTATAATTGGGTGGAAGTAAGGTGTACTCAAGCTTTAGCCTCTCTAGGTATCATTAGGATTTTAATCTCTAACAACAACCTAGGGATGTAGGTGCGTATCCAAGGTCAGAGGTCCATGACCAACACCTCCCTCTCTACTTCAAGATCTACACATCAACACATAGGTCGACCATATGTCCTCCCAAGCATATTTTTTCCACAAGATTCTTCATCTATCCCTATTAACTAAATCTGTAACATCAACCAGTCCAAGTATACTTCTAAAATATTCAAGCTTTTCATTAGGAAGATATTTTGTTAACACGTTAACTACCTATTCATCCGTCGAGATGTGTTTTAGCTTCGTGACCCCATCTTGTACAAAACTTATAATGTAATGGTAGTTATTATTGATATGTTTCATCCTTGCATGAAAAATGAGGTCTTTGAACATATTGATGCCACTTTGATTATCACAATTTTTCATAATAGGATCTATATGCTTTTCAAACGAACATGACAAGATTTTTTGATCCAGGTGGATATTGATGGCCACCTGACAATACCACTTGGACCCCCAGCAGTATTTCTTTTAGTTTTTCAGTTTCCTTGATTGTAGCACAATTTACTATTTTTAGCAGTTTTTTGGGCCCTGAACTTCCAAAGCCTTTTTAAGGCCATAAACGATGTTTTTCGGGACAACTGGCTGCAACATGGGTCCATGGACCAATGTTTATCTTCCCAAATTTCTATTCCTCGGATAGATATTTCTAGCGAAGCATTGTGCCTATGAAATAGAGATCATGTGCCAAAGTTATGACCTCGGGAAGTTGATGTAGCAATTTACCCAAAACAGGGCCTATAGTTTAGCACTTCATCTCCTAGGGTTAGGTTTTTTGGTGTTTAGGTTTTTCCATTGTTTCTCAAAAATAAATAGGCCTTCGAGCTTCATTGTAAGATGGCTTAGAGGCATGTATCCACCACATCTCTTTTTAGAGAGAAGCTACCACCACCCTAGCTAGTTGTTTCAGAGTGGTCTTCTCTTTCCCTATCTTTATTTGCATGTCCCCAATGAGGTTGGGATATAAGGAGTTACGACTTGAAATCGTCAAACCTTTGCAAGACCAACCTCACAAATCTCGACAACCTCCCATGGTAGATGAAAAGAAAGACAAGGGGGTAGGAGATCCTATCAAAATCTTGCTCAAAGAGGCGCTCAAGTGACAAAGGAATGCGATGATGGACAACTTTGCCCAGATCCTTCGCCAGCTACCCAGGGGCGACACATCTACATCCAGCAGATACTCTAGAAGCGCTACACCCTTTAAGGTTCAAGTTAACTTTGACATTCCCATATTTGATGGTCAAATAGATGCAGATGTTGTAGATAAATGGTTAAATCTGCTAGAAGGGTATTTTTCTGTTCATGATTTTTCTGGTCGAGAAAAATTACTTTCACTCTTCTCAAAGCCACCCACAATGTCAAGGACTAGTGGGAAACCTACTGCAATCAGAAGGATGAAAGTACAGCCTCACTGTTTTCAGCCACACCCACATGAAATTCATTTAGGGCTGCCATCAAGCAGCAGTACTACCCTGTCGGAAGCTATGATGATGAATACATAATGTAAACCACACTGCGACAGGTAAGGGACCAAGAGGCATTGGATTTTACCAATATTTTCCATACCCTTCGCACAAAGTTAGGTATCAAGGATTTGGAGAAACATTTGATACTCAAATACCATGGTTTCCTGCATAGGTACATCCAGGATGAAATAGAGTTCCTGAAAATCTCCTCACTTGACACGACATATGGATATTCCATCAAGATTGAGAAAAATTTTAAATAGAAGAAGTGAGACTTTGGATATGTGAATTCGAAGCAAGGGAAAGGTGCCACTAAATTGCAGAACAAAGGACAAAGCCAAAGAAGGGCGGCCCAAGACAACCCACCAAAGCTACAAGAATAGAATAGTGTCGCGAAGTTGAAAAAGGACATGAGAAAGTGGTGTGAGTTCCATAAGAGCTCCACTCACAACACAAGTGAGTGTTGGTCTAGGTAGTCACTAGTGGCTGAGCTAAAGGTTTTAGAATTAGATGCATGTTCTAACTTTGAGTTAGAACCCAAAAAGGGGAATGACAAAGGGAAGCATATTATTGATGCGGAGCCCAACACTACCATTGCCACCACGAAGATCTACAAGGAGGAACCCTAAGATCCAGAGGAGGAGGAGCGCCTCTTCCACTCTCAGATGTGGGGAAGGGGCTCCCTGCTGTAGTTCATTGTCAACAATGGGACCCAAAAGAACCTCATTTTGGCAGAGGTCATGATGCAGCTAGGTTTACTGACCATAGCACATCCACAACCATACACCATCAGGTGGCTTCACCAAGGAAGGGATCTTTGCATGAGCCAACAATGGTGCCCTTCATGGATGAGGTATTGTGTGACGCTACTCCCCTTGATGTTTGTGATGTATTATTAGGCCAACCACACTTGTGGAATCGACATGCTATGTATGAATGAAGGCCTCGTGTTGTTATTGTTACTTTGGGAAATAAGCTGTACAAGATACCGGAGGTAGCACTGCCTACCACCATCTCTTTAGTTACTACAAAACAACGTAGTAAGCTCATTTCCAAAACTGGGAAATTTGTTTTCGTGATGATACGCCCTTAAGGAAAAAAGAAGACGGTGATCATGACCTCTAGACAACGCCCCTTCCCATGACAACTATAGATGGACAAGGTCATGAAGTAGTACAAGGACATCTTCACCTCCCCCGCAGGGGTTCCTCTGCACTGTCAGGTCAAGTGCCCCGTTGATATGACCCTAGGCACACCACTGCCAAATGGACCAATCTATCATTGCTCCATTATGGAGAATGATGAAATCAAGAGGAAAATTCAGGAGTTACTGTAGAAAGCTCACATCTGTCCAATTTCATCACCTTGTGGGAGCCTAATCGTGTTGGTACAAAAGAAGGATGGGACTTGGAGACTCTGTATTGACTATCGAGCACTGAACAATATCATTGTCTATAATAGGTACCCGATCCCATGGATTGATGATCTCCTGGACCAACTCAAGGGGGAAAAATATTTTAGCAAGATCAATTTTAAGTTAGGATATCACTAGGTAGCAATCGAACCCTCCAATGTGTGTAAGACTACCTTCAAAGCCAAGGAGGGCCTTTTTGAATGGTTGGTTATGCCTTTCAGGTTGACGAATTCTCCTACAACCTTCATGAGGATAATGGATGACATATTGCAGCCATTCACCAACTCATTTGTAGTGGTATACTTGGATGACATCTTGATCTTTAGCCAGAGTTGGGAAGAGCACCTCCACCACATCTGGCAAGTTCTCCAAACATTGCGGAAACACAAGTTATGTGCCAATTTGGAGAAATTCACTTTTGGCATGACCCAGATTCAGTATCTAGGGTACATTATTGATGAATGGGGGTGCATGTGGATCTAGCTAAGATCCAAGTCATTCAGGATTGGCCATCTCCAACCACTCTGACAGAGCTCTGCAACTTTTTGGGTCTTGCCGACTTCTACCGCAGGTTTGTGTTGGGATTTTATCATATCACTTCGCCCTTGAGTCAGGCCACCAAGGGAGGAGCGAAAGAAAAATTCTTTTGGTATGAATCTCAATAGAAGGCATTCACAGAGTTGAATCATCGCCTCTACTTAGCATGAGTGCTCGCATTATGAGACTTGCAACAGCGATTTTAGGTTGAGACAGATGCCTCTAACTATGCTATTGGGGTAGTCCTTAATCAACATAGGCATCTAGTGGCATATCACAATGAGACACTTTCATACATAGTCTGAAAGTATCCCACTTATGACAAAGAGATGCATTCCATTATGCAGACCTACCAACAATGGAAGCATTACATTTTAGTGAAGGAAATGGTCATCCACACAAACCACTAGCCCCTGTACTTCATTCAGACCCAAGGGAAATTGCGGAATGATCGCCAATAGAAGTTGTCCACATACCTGCAACAGTTCCATTTGAATATCAAGTATAAGAAGGATAGTGCCAATAATGTTGTAGATTGCCTCAGTTGACCACAGATCATGGCATTAACCACCATGCTCAACTCTTGTGGGCACAAGACTTTTCATTGGCCACTTATCTACAAAAGTGACCCAGAATTTTCCAACACATACCAGACACTTTTGGAGGGTTAACATGTTCCAGATTTCCACCTCTAGGATGCCCTATTATGCCACCTTGGTCACCTTTGTGTTCCTTCAAGTAGGCGTACCAAGATTATTTGGGAAGCACACTACGGTCGGGCTACTAGGCATTTTAGGGTCAAGAAGATGGTGGTAATATTGTAGAAGTATTTCTATTGGTCGAATATTCCACAAGATGTCGAGAGGTACATCATATCATGCACTACCTGCGTCATTTCCAAACCGACAATCAAGAAGAAAGGCCTCTATACCCCGTTGCCTGACCCTAGTTGACCTTGGGAATCCATCTCCATGGATTACATGTAGGACCTTCCTTCTATTAAGCATGGAAATGACTGTGTTTTTGTGGTCATCGACAGGTTCTCAAAGATGGCCATTATGGCGACATGCAAGAAGAATATCATAATAGAAGCCACTACTAAACTCTTCTTTGAACGAGTGTGGGTAAACTTCGAGATCCGCCAGTCTATCATCTCAGATTAGGACAACAAGTTCCTAAGTACATTTTGGTCCAGTCTCTGGTCGATACTGCACAAAAAACTCATTAAGTCCACAACCTTCCATCCCCAAACTGCTTGCCAGACAAAGGTTCTCAACAGGATGATCGTACACATTCTGCGCATGTACAACTCAAAGCATCCATACACATGGGATTAGATCCTCCCCTATGTTCAACAAAGCTATAATCGGGCTCTCCACAGCTTGATTGGGCACATCCCTTTTCAGGTGGGCTTGGGATTCCAGCCATTATGTCCCATTGATGTGGCCATGCCATTTGTAGCTACTCAAGTAGATTCGACTCATGTATAGTTTGAAATAGATAAGGCAAAAATCTTCATTTAGCACATCCAACATATTTTCCAGTAGGTCCATGACATTCTAGAGAAATCAAATGCCAAGTACAAGCAATCACATGATCAACATCAGGTGCCACACAAGTTTCAGGTGGGAAACAATGTCTGGTTGCATTTGGAAAAGGAACACCTTAGTGGAGCCTATTGGAAACTCAGACCACTCTGATATGGTCCTTACACCATTACCAAGGATGTGGAAGGCAATTCATTTGAGCTCAAGATTCCCCCATTCCCTGGCCTGCACCTAGTGTTCAACATGGACCTCCTTCAGCCATACTTCCCACCATTGCTAGACACATCCGACATTGCAGAACAACTCACACCCACAGAGTTAAATCAAGATTGCATGGAACAAGATGCAACTGATCTAATCATGGAAACACAAGTCAATCACACTCGCCAGTAGAAGGTCCAACTGTATTGAGTTGTGAAAGCAAGCCAACTCCTAAACCAGGGCAAGTGGCTCACCAAGGACCAAGTTCAACAGAAGTTTCCTCATCTCATGGAGGAACTCAATGCAATGGGGACCATTGCTTCCTAATGGGGGGGATATTGGTGGCCACCTCCTGATTCCACTTGGATCCCCACCATTGTTTCCTTCAATTTTTTAGTTTCCTTAATTGTAGCACAATTTACTACTTTTATCAGTTTTTCGGGTCCTGAACTTCCAGAGCCGTGTTGAGGCCCTAAATTCATTTTTTTTGGAAAATTGGGAGCAACATGGGTCCATGGACTGATGTTTCTCTTCAAAAATTTGTATTCCTCAAATAAATCGTTCTAACGAGGTATTGTGAATGTCAAACGAACATCATATGCCAAAGTTATGACCTCAGGAAGTTGATGTACAAATTTACCCAAAACGAGGCCCATAGTTTGGCGCTTCATCTCCTAGGGTTAGGTTTTTGGATGTTTAGTGTTTTCCATTGTTTCTCAGCAATAAATAGGCCTTCAAGCCTCATTGTAAGATAGTCCAGAGGCATGTAACTAACACATCTCTTCTTAGAGATAAGCTACCATCGCCCTAGCTAGTTTATTTCCATTTCTGTTTGTAAGCATATTTCAGTATTTTACAGTAATGAAATGAAGTATTATTTCTGCTGCACCATTTTATGTATGGTTATATCTATAATTTTTTGCGTTCCTGTTTAAATCCGGATCATTTCTATTAACCAAACAACTTATTTTCCTACTTCACTTGCAACAACATATTCATCTCTAACACTACTTAACACAACTAGATCTTGTTTGCCGCTTATCAATGAAATCAACGTAGATCCCAAATTGAAACATCCATTTTTATTGCTTCTTCCATCAGTGTCACTGCCACCATAATCGGAACTGGCAGAACCTATAAACTTAACTTCCTTTCCATCATGCTTCAAGTAGTGATGAATTGTTCCATGTAGATATCTCAATATATGCTTTGTAGTTATCCAATGGTCATGAAAATGATCCTACTAAAATTGACTAATAATGATTACAAAAAAGCATATGTTAGGTCTTGTATTCACCAAATACATCAAAGATCCTACCAACTTATGATGGCTTTTAGGATCAACAAGACTAGAGTCGGAGCTTCTCAACTTCTTGAGATTTGTGATCATAGGAGTAGTCATAGGCTTGGAACCCATCATACTAAACTTTTTTAATGTCTTGATTATGTATTTTCATTAACCAACATATATCTCACCAGGTTTCTACAAAACTTCCAAGCCCAAGTAGTAATGCATGAGTCCCAGATCTTTCATTTCAAATTCTATTTCCAACATTTTCTTGCACTGTAGAATTCTGCACTCCACTCCTCTAATAAATAGATCATCCACATATAGTATTATAATGACTAGTTCATTCTTTACTATATTTATGTAGAGGTTTTCATCGGTAGATATTTTGATGGACCCAATCCTTATGATATATGCATCCATCCTAGCATACCAAGCTTGAGGAGCTTGATTCAAACCATATAGAGATTTATTGAGTTTGCAAACATTAGTATGTATTCTATTTATTTCAAATCCTTCAGGTTGTTCAATATATACTTCTTCACCAATCGTTCCATTTAGAAATTTTGTTTTGACATCCATTTGATGGATATTCCATCCCATAGTAGGAGCCATTAAAACAAAAGATCTTAGAGTAGTATACTTGGGAGTAGGAGCAAAGGTTTCTTCATAATCTATTCATTCCTTTTGAGAGAAAGAGCTTGCAACAAATATAGATTTGTGTTTTTTTATTCTTCAATCAATGACATGTTTGATTTTGTAAATCCATTTGGAAGTGACAACTAATTTGTCACTAGGTCTTGGAACAATTTCCCAAACCCCATTCTTCATGATGGATTGATATTCTTCCTACATAACTTTCTTCAATTCTTCTTTATGAGTGGCTTCTTCAAATGTAGTTGGTTATACTTCAATTAACTTCATCATGTATGTTGCATATCCTGAGTATCTTTTTGGTCTTTTTCTTTCTCTGAAAGATCCTTTAGTTATTCCATGTCCTTCAACATCTTCAAGTGTAGATTTTAAACCATTTGGCCTCTTCTTTCTTTCGGGAATGATTATAGGTTGAATAGGCTCACTTGGTCCTTCTTCTTCTTCTTCTTGGTTTGTAAGTTCCTTGTCATGTTTCTCTTATTCTTCAAATAGAGGTACATCTTCTTCATTAGATTCGATTGGTACATCCTTGGATCTTTTGCAGGCATGGTTTTCATCAATTGTAACATCCTTGCTAACTTTGACTTTTATTCCTTCCTTGATATAGATTTGAAAATCCTTTGATGAAAGGATATAACCAATGAAGATACCTTTTATACTTGTAGAGTCTAACTTCTTTCACATGTATTTTGGAACATGGATGTATGCGGGATACCCAAATATTAAGAGATTGTCTGCACATGGCTTCTTCTCTATAAATTCTTCTTCCAATGTCATATTATCAAGGATGTTATGGGGACTTCTATCTTGTATATATACTGTCATCATGGCTGCCTCTCCCCATCGAAATTTTGGCTTACCTTCATCAAATATCATAGTCCTTATGCATTATTCAATGGTTCTATTCTTCCATTCTGCTACTCCATTATACTCTAGGTTGTAGGGAACAATGAGCTCCCTCTTAATACCAACATCTTTACGATATGCAATGATTTATTTTGAAGTGTATTCCCCTACATTATCGAATCTCAGAGTATTTATATTTATTTTAGTTAAAGTCTCAACTTCGAATCTAAACTCCTTGAACTTTTGAAATACTTCGTACTTTGTATAGAAATATAGAGGCATGTCTTTCCAGATTGATCATCAATGAAGTTCACTTAGTAAAGAGGGCCTCCAATAGATTTATTAGATGTGGGCCCACACAAATTAGAATGAATGAGGTCTAATATATAATATCTCCTTAGATGTTCTATCACTTCTTGTAGAAGGTTTTCTAGTATTCTTTCCCAAAGCACATCCCATGCATACTCCTTCATGATATTCCTTGATATCGGGGATGCCCTTTATCATTTGACTAAGATAGGATATTATCTTGTAATGAATATGCTTATATCATCTATCCAAAGTATGATAGGATTGATATCCATGTGAATTAGGGCTTGAGGAGTTGGTTTTATAATTTTATATAGTCTTCCTTCATGAAGTCCAATAACCTTTTCCTTTTCAATACTTGAATCCTTTCCCTAAACCAAAAATTTACCATCTACAAAAGAAACCATATCTCCTTTGTCTTCTAAACAAGAGATGTAAAGTAAGTTCTTTTTCAAACCTAGGACATAGAGGATGTTGTTGAGGTGTATCTTCTCTCCACTTTCTAGATTCAATGATGTAGATCCAAGGCCCTTGACTGCATAATTTTTTTGTCTTCTAGCTCCACTGCTTTTGATGATTATTCTCTTGATAGAGTATGAAGTTTTCCCCTTTCTCCCATCATATGTATCTAGGCTCTACTATTAATGATCCATGTGATTGCATCACCAAGTGTACTTGTAAGTGCAAATAAGAATCCTTAACCCTTGACTCTCTTATATAGATTGTTGATCCTTCCAATCCAACTTCCTACAATTTTCATGCTATCGAGTCCCATATTCAAATAAATTACCATAGAGGGAGTAACCTTGCCATCCAATATTGATTTTCCTTTCTTCAAATGATAGCCAACAAAGTGATCTTCAACTAGTCCTTCTTTTACCTTAGCTCTCATAGCATGTGGGAAAACAATACTTAGGGTTTGATTCCTCTTTCTTGCTAATTACATGTTATTTATGTTGGCTTCTTTTAATTATTTATTATTTTATCTTTAATAAATAAATTACCAAACAAAATGTATATGGAGATCAAAAGAACAGGAGACACAAGATGTAGGCACTCAACCAAACCAAAACCCGTCTAAGGGGAAAACCCAGTCCAAATATTCCACTACTATATTAAAATCTAGATGAGATAAGCAACCACCCTTTAGATGTAGACAAATACCACCTCAAATCACCATGTCAGCCCTTCTTTTTTGTAGATTATCCCTTCCAAAGGCTCGAAGTTTCAGCTACCTAGTTGCAGCTCCAGTCAAGAGTTTCAGCCCCCAACTACATATTTTTGGCCCCCAGCTACAAATTTTGGACCTCTAATAGATTCAAAATTTCAGCCCCAGTGACAGGACAGAGAGAGAGATTTCACAAGGGCCCAATTTACGTCTTCGCAAGTTTTTCCTTCCTTCTTCTGCAACTTTTCTATTCTTTTCTACTTCTTTCTCTTGTAGATTGAACTTGTTGAGTGAGTGCTTTAAATAGGCAGATTTTAATATCTATATATAGCCTTTCTATTGGGTCAAATAGATCTAATTCAGTTTGACTTAATGAGGACAGGGCCGACTCAGTTTGGAGGTGACAAATGGATTTTTTAACTTAAAAATAATTATTTTTGGATGATACAAAAGACCAATAAGGGTCTAATAAAATTTACAATGACTCTATTGACTCATGAGAAAAGGTAGAAGAATTCAATGGAGGCTTTGACCTAAAAAACATTGACCCAAGCATGAATCCCATTCTTTAATAAGTCAATTTATTTCACAATAAAATTTCTTTTGACAAATACAATTGTGAATATTGACACTAGTTAAATTATTCAACAGAAAGAGCATTGAGAAAAACGTTGGATACATAATTCAGTTGATGCCTCTATCTTCAACAAAATCACTGGTGCAACAACAAAAAAATAAGCTGAACTCCACATCTTGTGGAAAACGGAGGATGGGAGAGCGTAGGGTTCGATCCGGGAACCATAGGCCCTAGGCCTAGGTGATGCAGACGGCGCAGGAGATGACACGCTGGTACGGGATCCTGGGTGTTGGCGAATTCAGTGAGCTTTTGATTTTTGGTGGGTTTTCAAAGAAAGAGACAGTTGGGATAAAATATTATCATTCAGTCTGGCGACGGGTACAGTCGCGGTTAGTTTTGTTGCGAAGAGTTGTTACCTAGTGGTCTTCTTTTTGGAAAACTTTCTTGGTGTTACCCTGTTCCGTTTTCCTCTTCAAGGTCAACTTCTCTACCTGCAAGCGGTTTCAACACTCTTCCCGGGTAATGGCTGCAAGGAGGTGTTAGTTATTTTTACCATGGTAATCCCAAATGAATCGGTGGAGCTTGACCCATCCCTGGAAGATATACTTTCAGTCTGGGGAGAGGATATTAATGAGCAAAATATTGGTGAGTATTTTGGGAATGTTGATAGTCAGGTGTCCTCTTTGTTTCTAGCAGGAGACTCGCGAGATTCCAAAACTATAAAAGGGTTGTTGGACAAGAATTGGGATCTTTCCGGCGGTCTCGGCAACATCGGCAAGGGTTCTGAGGAGAAAATCCCTCAAACTAAGATAGGTGCATGGGAAACCAAGGTTTACACGCCCCCAGATGGAAAGTCTTTATCCCCTTCTAGAGTTTTTTGCCCTACAGGCAGTCTTGAGGACATCATTGATTCGCCTCAAAACATAGGGATCTGGAGGCCTGTACGGGGTATTAAAGCGGCAGGGAAAGAGGTAAGTGGACAAAGACATCTTGCTTCGGTTAACAGAGTTCTTATTTCAAAAGGCTCTCCTCGGAGGTTAATAGGGACAGAGGGGCTTTCTACTGGATTTGGGAGGCTCGCAAAGTAGGGGCATTTTGCTTCCTCCCTCAGTGTCGGTAAGGGGATTGAAGAAGGGTTTTCGGTCGAAGATGAACTGGGGAGCCCGATAGAAGGGTTGGTTGAATCTTTGGCCAGCCTTGGGGTTGAGCAGTCAGTAGGAATTGGAGATGGTTCTCAAAGGGTCGTCGAGGACCAGAATCCTGAGGTAGGAGACAAGGGTTTTGAACCTGAGCCGCAGAAGACAGGGGGAAAAAAAAGGCTAAACCTCTAAAGAAGAAGCGCTTTGCAAATTTGGTTCTTGGTATGGACGTGCAGGTGGAGGATGTTCTGGATGTGGCAGAGGTCACCCTTGTGGGCAAAATCAGAGGACGACCTGTTTCAGGCAAATCTCTTAGGCAGTGGGCGGAAAGCCAGTGGATGGAAACCCCAACAACGTCTTTCAAAACAAACACTCTGGTCAAGGGTTGGTTTATGGCTAGTTTTGAGAGCAAGGAGGCCCTGGAATGGGTTGAGGGGAAGCATTGGGCTTACAGAAATCGACCTGTCTTCTTAAAAAGATGGTCTCCCCTCTTGGACGCCGCAAAAGAAAAGGTTGAAGAATTCCCTGTCTGGGTCAGGGCTCCAAATCTGGCCCCTTTCCTCTGGGCGGATTCTATGTTTAAATCTATAGGAAATCTCCTGGGTATATTCCTGGATGCTGATAGATCTTTTCTCCATACTTATGAAAAAGTAGTGGCAAGGATTTTAGTAAGACTCAATCCGAAGGAAGGTTTGGCGGAATCAATTACGGTGCAGTACAAGGATTATGTTATCGAACAACCACTGGATTATGAACTCCTTCCTTTTCGTTGTCACCGATGCCATGAGTATGGGCATCTGGTGAGGGATTGTCCACTGGGAAAGAGAAGAAGGCGGACTCATCACAAAGAAAAGGGGTGGGAAGGCCCTTTGAGAAATGCTGAGAATCCAGTTGCAGGGACTGTGCCAAATGAAAAGCCTATGGAAGATCTCTTTCATCAGACAGCGGAGGAAAAGTCTCAGGAGGACGGGGACCCGACTCGTGTTTCAGATGTCCAGCCGAACCTGGAAATGCCTCTTGCTGCTCCGGCCATCGTTCCTGAAGATGAACCTTCCGGAAAGCCGATCCCCTCAAACTTTTCGGCCTTAAATTCTGATTCAATTGTTGGGTGTAGGCATATGGTAAAAAATTGTAATGATGTTAAGCAAAATATTAAAAATCTTGCATCTGATACCCCCTCCTTAAATCTGAACTGTGAGGATTATCCATTGGAAGGCCAGGGCCACGGTCTTTCCTCTGTTGGTTGTCATTATAATCTTAGATCGCTTAGTAAGAAGTCTGTTGGTTCGGATGAGGTTATGGATTCTGTTGGTGGGTTAGGAGAGGAGGTTACTAAGAGTATATCGAAGAAAGGTAGAGGTCGAAAATCACTTCTCTCAAAAGCTCAAGTTAAAGCTATTTTTGATGTGGCTGATGGGAAACAAATGTCTATTACCGGGGCGCTTAGAGCAGCAAAACCCCTGAGGCAGTTAAGAAATGATTTGTCTTTCTTGGAACTGCAGGGGGTTAGCCAGTAAGCCCAAAAAACTGGCTTTAAAAGACCTTATTTCTCGTCACAATTCAGATATTGTTTTCCTACAAGAAACTCTGGGCAAAAGCACTGATATTGAATCTGCTCTCCACTCTCTCTTTCCGGGATGGGTTTTCATAGCCCTTGATGCCTCTGGTCATTCGGGAGGGCTTATTGTTGGTTTTAAGGAAGGAAGACTGAAATTGTTAAATTTCTGGGGTTTACCAAATGTTCTGGGTATGGAGATCGTATCCCCAGATTTTGATTTTCCTCTTCTGTTTGTCAATGTCTATGGCCCCTGTCAGGGTAGGGTTCCTTTTTGGAACGACTTCCTCTCAAAAGGCCTGATAAAGGACAAAAATTTGATAATTGGGGGAGACCTTAACTTCTCTCTGGGGATCACTGAAGCTTGGGGGCCTTTGGCAAGGGAAGATCCTCTGACATATTTTTTTTCAAATGCTCTTCATACTCATAAGCTGGTTGATGTAAATATTATAAAAGCAAAACCTACTTGGAGGAACAGAAGAACGGGGGAGGATAGAATTACAAAGAGATTGGATCGGTTTCTTATCAGTGAAGGGTTGGCATCCAATATTCCTTTGTTCAGGCAATGGGTCGGTGAATGGGGAAACTCAGACCATTTCCCCATCTTGTTGGAATTCTCCAAGCCCCCTCCAAAGCCGACTGCTTCGTTCAAATTCAATGCCTCATGGCTACAGGAGGACTCCTTCAATGAACTTTTCCATGATACTTGGAGACATTGGGGTTTGGGTCATTCGGGGAATAAAGGAGCTCTTCTCATGGAAAACTTAAAAAGGCTTAAGAAAGCAACCATAGAATGGGATTTAGCTAGAAGGAAAAAACAAATTGAAGATCTGGTCAGGATTGATGAAGCCCTTGGTGAGCTTGAAGCCCCTGAGGCTGATGCTTATGCTACTCAGGAGTCGAAAGAAAGAATTCTGGCTCTAGAAAAGAGCAGGGCTAAAATTTTGCTGGATAGGGAAGAAGAATGGAGATTGAAAAGTAGAGCTATCTGGCTAAAAGCGAGGGATGAAAATACAAAGTTCTTCCACAACTATGCAAAAGGTCGGAGGAATGCAAACACCATATGGAAGCTGAAGGACTCTGAAGGCAGAGTGGCCTCATCTTTTGAAGAATTATCAATTATGGGCAAGAACCATTTTCAATCTCTCTTCTCTGACCCTGGGGGGATATCTTTAACTGAAATTATTATAACAGCCCAAGCTTTCCCTCGTTTTGTGGAGGAGGTCGATGATGAAGACCTTTTCAGAGAAGTGACCAAGGAGGAAGTTGAAAGTATAATAAAATCTATGGCTAAAGATAAAAGCCCAGGGCCAGATGGTTGGTCCATAGAACTTTTCTCCCACTTTTTTGATTCAATTGGAGCAGAACTTACTGAGGTCGTGGAGGAATCAAGGAAGAAAGGAGAAATTTATGGGCTGTTTAACTCCACTTTCATTGCCCTCATTCCTAAAAAAGAGGACCCGGTGTCTTTTGAAGATTTTAGGCCTATATCGCTGTGCAATACTATATACGAGATCATTGCAAAAATCATTGCGGTTCGCCTGAAACCTATCTTATCTTCTTGTATTTCGAAGGAGCAATTTGGTTTCCTGGACGGTCGCCAGATTCATGAAGCTATCGGGGTAGCACAGGAAACTATTCATAGTTTAAGGCAAGCAAACAAAAAGGGGGTTGTGCTCAAGATCGATCTTTCCAAAGCCTATGACAAGATCAGTTGGACTTACTTAAGGATGCTTTTGACGCATCTAGGCTTCAAGGTGGAGTTTATAAACTGGATCATGGGATGCATCTCAAATGTAAATTTTGTTGTTCTGATAAATGGGGCTGGTTCCAAATTTTTTAAAAGCCAAAGAGGTCTTCGGCAAGGATGCCCTCTCTCTCCCCTACTTTTCCTCCTAGCAGCAGAAGGACTAAGTAGGTTGATCTCAAGTGCCAAGAGTTCAGGTTTGGTCAAAGGTTTGGAAGTTGCTGTTAACATGTTCATAACTCATCTTCTTTTTGTTGATGATATTCTCTTATTCTCAAATGGGAACATAAATGAAATTAAAGAGATTAAAATCATTCTTGATCTGTTCCTGAAAGCTACAGGGCTCCAAATTAATGAAAGGATGTCTCAGCTAATTTTTGAGGGTCTTAGTAGACAAGAAGAGATCCTGATTGCATCTCACTTGCCTTTCGGAGCCTGTAATATGGAGAAGCCTTTCAAATATCTTGGCTTTTGGTTAAAACCATCCTCTTATAGAAAGCAGGACTGGAATTGGCTGGTGGCAAAGATCGAGCAAAAAATCTCCCATTGGAGTTTCAAGTGGTTATCGCGGGCAGGTAGACTTACTCTGGTAAATTCTTTTCTTCAGGCTATTCCGGTTTTTTGGGCTGCTTTGACTTGGATCCCAAAAGGGATACTTTATAAAATCAAGCAAATTTGTAGTAGGTTTCTATGGTCTGGGGCTAAGGAGGATACTGTTCTTCCTTGCGTGGCTTGGGATAAAATTGCTAGGTCAACAGATTGGGGTGGATGGGGTTTAAAAAACCCTTTTGATTTCAGTCAATCTTTGGCAGCAAAATCAGGATGGAAAATTATAAATTCGGAGAATCTTTGGACCAGAGTTGTTATGAGAAAGTATATTGATCCAACTCCTCTTGAAGAATGGATTAGATGCCCAAACAAAAAAGGATGGAACTGTTTGGTTATTTGGAAAGCCACTACAGAGGCTTTTAAAGTAATTGAACAAGGTCTGGCTTGGTGAGTTGGGAACGGTGAAAGTTTGAGAATTGGTAGGGACCCGTGGGTAGGGTGCAGTGAAGGCTTTGATCTACCCCCTGATTTGCTCACTCATCTGGACGAGAAATGAATCAAGAGTTTAAATCAGATAGCAAATATGGACCAGTCAACTATATGGGGGCAGTCTTGGAAAAGTGAAGATTATCTAGGCTTAGATCTCATTTGGAGGAATGAATGGCAGCTTTTTCTTCAGGAGCTCAGAAGATCAAATGTTATATTAAAGGACAGACTGGATTCCCTGGTTTGGGCTCATGCTAAGATAGGTTTATATTCTCCTAAGGCTGGGTACAATTTTTTGATGAAGAAAAAAGGATGGGACCCCCCTGTTTGGTGGGCTAAGCCACTGTTTAAACTAAAGTGCCTCAAAAAAGCCAGGATCTTCTTCTGGTGCACGTTAAAAAATAAGATCCCTACTTGGGAGATTCTCCAATCTCTTTTTAAACAGGGTCCTGGTAGATGCCCTCTTTGTCTTGAAGACTCAGAATCCATTCATCATTTGTTTCTTGCTTGTCCTTTTACAAGACAAGTCTGGAATGAAGTAGAAAAGCTATTAAACATCAAATTGAGGTGGGAAGGGGTTGATTTGTCCACAACCTGGGAATATTGGTGGAATCATTTTAATGTGAAGAATCTGAGAAACTTGCCCCCCATCATTTGCTGGGGTATTTGGATCGCCAGAAATTGTAGTATCTTTAGAGAAAAAACCACCCCAGCGGCAGCCATTGCTATCCAAAGCTCTACCATTCTCGCCAGCATCCCTGAGCCAGATGGTCCCTCAAAAGCTGATCATCAGAAGGAGCTTCACATTAGAGACGGGATCCCATGGGCTTTCTTCGAAGGGGCTGCCCAAAATAATATCACCGGCGCTGGGATTATTATTCACATTAGTCCCTCTCACTCGTTAAAAGCATCGGTGGGCCTCGGGATGGGTTCAAATAATTTTGCGGAACTCTCTGCATTAAAACTTCTTCTTTGCTGGCTCATTCACAAAAATATCCTTGCAGTTCAGATTTATGGAGACTCACTGAATGTTGTAAACTGGGTCATTGGGAAATATCGATGCCAACATCATCTGTTGTTGCCTTTATTAGAAGAAATCCAAAATTTAAAGTTGTTGTTTAATGTCTTTTCCATCGATCACATATATACAGGGACAGGAATGAGGAAGCAGACAATTTTTCAAAAGTTGGTTTGCATCAAGCTGTGGGCACATGGAGAATAACTGAGCAGATCCAGAGCCAGATCCGGGTGTTGGATCTGCCACCATACTCTTAATGTTTTTTTTTCAAAACATATATGCTCTGTTTTATCAGCAATTTTATATGATTCTAGGCGCTTATGAAACTGTGTCATCTATTTGCTGTTATGCTCTGTTTTGAAAGAGCGTGTAGTTATCTTTTCTTGTTTGTATGTATGCGTTTTTTGGGTTGTTTTCCTATAGAAAGGAGACCCAAGATCATTTCGGACTGCAGCTTCTATGGTATGGCTGTTCAGGCTGGGTACAGGAGTCAATTAGAGTTTGTAGGTTTGTTGTTGTTCATTCTCAGAGGAGTTAAATGCTCCTTCTCATGCAATTTTTGCAGAATGTTCACTCATTTGCTTTGTAACTTTTTTATCCCTTATAAAAAAGTTCGATTTTTTTTCGTTGGAAAAAAACAACAAAAAAATAAGCTTGGGGTCTTTTAAAAGATCCATATTAGGGTAACGATATAGTGACGACTATTAAATTGTAAACATCATGGGCTCAATTCAAAACCCTAAAGATGATTAACATAAAGAATGTTGACAAGTTCATGACTAGAGTCATGGGAATTATCAATCAAATCAAACTTATGTATGAGACCATTACAGAGTAGAAGATAGTTGAGAATGTCCTCCAAAGCCTACAGATTAAGAAATATGATACAATTTTAACAACCATTCTGGAATCCAAACATCTTACAACACTCTCAGTAGAACAATTTATGGGATCACTTTTGTCACAAGAAAAGAGACCTAACCTAGGAGAATATTCCATGGAACAAACTTTCAAAGGACAAGTCTCTCTTAGCAGAGGGAGAGGCAAAGGCAAAGGGAAAGGAAAAATCTATAATCTACCAATTGAAAGACAAGGGGTTACCAATAACTATTCCATTTTGTATGAAAAAAAGTCGCTTATTCATATATAATAACATACATTTTAATTCATTCTATTGTGATGTCCAATGTCGTTGCTAAATGTTAGACCACTGATTAAATATATGGATGGTTAAATATTATAATGAAGAGATGTGAAATCTGATGATATAAAAAATTAATCCAAACATCATATACAAATGCACCAATCAAAATTTGATTTATATGCATATTGTTTTAAGATATATGTCAATTTTTTTATGGATAACGAATTTTTAAAATCAAAATAATTGCATTACCATAGGTCGATGTTCGTAAAAAGGAGAAAATGGATACCGTGACATAATATATTAGTGTGCACTGTTCCGAATATGAATTTTTCAAAAATGATTTTTATAATAATAATAAATGGTATCCCATACAAAATTTTGGTGTGTTTATAAAATAAATATGCACCGATGCATTATTTTAAGTAAAAGTGCCATTATGACAAGATTTTTTTTACATTTCCCAATTCCTTTTTAGAAAAGTACAACACTGTCCCGTTTGGAAAAAAATAAGCACTGGAGCATTATATTATTCAAGCACCAATATTTTTTCCATTTAATGCCCCAGTAAGATGTAATTCTTAAAGCACTAGTGGTTTCATAGAAACAATTCCCTGGTGCTCCGAAATATTATTTCCAACCCTTGTGAATTATTCAGATTAATATCACCGGTTCATTTATATTAGTAGTGTATCGATTCTTTTGTACAACTCATATAAACTATTGTTGTAAGTTTAAATAAAAGCACAGGGTCTGCAAAATTCTTTTCACGGCTTGGTGCCATTCCTAAAAGGTACATCCTAGGGCATTTTTTAAGACATAAGAACTGTGGCAATGTACTTTTCAGGCATTGGTGTTGTTCACATTCAATGCCCCAGTGATTTTAGTTAAATTTATAGCATTGGTGCTTTTATAGCGTTAGTGCACTAGTGATATTTTTCCGTTAAGCATTTCACTAAATAAGCATCCGCTAAAAGCTTCAGTTGCCTAGCTTTTTATAGTCGTGATGAATTTCCATTATTATTTCCACTAAAACATCTGTTACCAAAAAAAAATGTTGTTGAAGAGGTTCTTTTGACATTTTTTCCAATTTTATAACACTAAAACCCTCCTTTATAACCTCCATCAAAAGGTATTTTCCTTGTAGTGTAGGCTAGCCTTTTTCAAAATCATTCTTTTGTTTTTCTTTAAAGCATGTCTTTCTCTCCAATTATGCTTTATTCCAAGGAAAGCTTAGTATGTCTCTCCAAATTAGTGATTAACATAATTTCTTTCTCCCATTATGTTAATATTTGTAATTATTTTCTCCTAGGTATTTTCATGAGACTTTTAAGGAAGGTCCATCATGTCTAGCTAACCATGAACAGCTTCTCATAAGATGAAAAGAAATCTCCTAAATCTCTAATGCTCTTTGTTGATATTCCAAATACTTTATTTATTAATTCAAATAATAATAAAACTTTTACATCACTTCATAACTCCAACCATGGATTCCATATCAATTCAATCAAATAATTGTTCAATTTCTAAGAATATTCAATGTTTTAAAAAACAATACATAGCGGTGTTACATCTTCCCCCAAGAAGAAACATCATCCTAGATGTTTTTCTTTCAGTTCCCTTCCTCTTATAACAAAGTTGGGAATTCTCCTAGAATTTTTTCCTCCATCTCCAAGGTGGTCTCCTCTCGGGTAAAGTGCTTCAATTATACTTTAACCTGGGCAATGGTTTGATTTCAGAGCATGGATTCTCTCTGAATATTTCTAGCGGTTCTACTGGAAATATCCTTTTGGTTGCATATATACCACATTCCAATCAATCACGTGAGAAATATCATAAACCTATTTCTTTAGTAACTTGACATGAAAATCACTATGCACTTTTATATGGCTAGGAAACAATAGCTAATAAGTTACTGGATCAACTCTAGCTAAAATATCAAAGGGACCACAAATTGTTGGTGATAGTTTAGAACAAGTTCCTCAAATGAAAGTGCTTTTCCTTCATTTTACTTTTACATACATATGTTCTACCACTTTTAATTATTTATGTATTTTCTCTTCATCTGCATAACTTTCCTATCAGTCTTATGTAGTTTTTAAATTATGTCTTATCTTCTTAACTACTTTCTCCATTTCTTGTAGAACATCAATTCCCAATATCAATCTCTATTTTGGGTGACTCTAACTTAAGGGAGTGTGGAATTTCCTTGCATGTATTGCCTCATATGGGATAATTTTTATGGATGCTTGATAACTATTATATAAGAAAAAATTGCTAAGTGTAATAAATATTTCCTCTTACTAGGTTTGCCCAAAACATACATCCTTAACATATCTTCTAAAATCTAGTTTTTCCTTTCTCTTCAACCATATATTTGGGGTTGGTAGGCGGTAATAACATTGAGATGTGTACCCATTCCTCCAAAAAGGGTCTTCTATAATTTTGAAGTAAATTTTGCATTTCTATCAGATATCACCATTTTCGATATGCCATGTAACCAAAAAAATTCCTTCATGAATATTTTTGAAATCTGTGTGATTCCAAATGTAGATTGAATAGGTATAAAATGCATTTCTTTTCTTAATTTATCTATCACAACCCTGATAGAGCCATGTTGTCTTCTAGTTCTCGGGATGTCAATAATGAAACCTAAATAAATAACCTCCCAATTCCACCTGGAATGGGTAATGGATTTAGTAGTCTAGTTGATTGTTGGTGCTATACCTTCACTTGTTTGCACTCTAATCATTTAGCCAAATATTTTTCCACTTCCTTCTTTGTACCAGGGAAATAAAAATATTTTCTCAAGAATGAAATCATTTTTTGATATCCTCGGTGTCCTACAAAGGGTTTCCAATCATGTTCATCCAAGATAAGTTGCTTTAGTGCAATTTCAATAAGAATATAAATCTAGTTCCTATACTTTAACAATTTTTCTGAATTTTTTGCATAACCGGGTATTATTATTTGCCGCAATTTTTCCATAATTCTAGATAAACCTCATCTTTTTTTGATGAAATTTTGAGTTTTTTTGCAAAATCCATTTCAACACTACTAATATAAATTTCCATTAGTTTATTTACATGCCTATTTAAAGCATATTCTACTTTGTTTTCTTTTCCTTTAATATGCTTTATGTCAAAATCAAACTCACTCAAAAATTCCATCCACCTAGCTTGTCTAGCATTTAAATCAGATTGAATGAAAAATTATTTTTGGCTAATATGATCAGCAACATGTGTAAACCTTTTTACCAATAGATAGTGCCTCAAAATTTTTAAAGAATTTATTACAATAGTTAGCTCTAGGTCATGTACAACATAGCTTATTTTATGTGGTTTTAATTTCTTTGACTCATATGCTACCATATTATTGTCTTCCATTAAAACACCACCCAACCCTTTTAGACATGGATCGGTAGATACCACAAACTCTTTTTCTAGATAGGTAATCTTTAGGATAGGATCTACTATTAGTAGATGTTTTAATTTGTCAAAGCTCACTTGACACATGGTTATCCATTCGAATTTCACTCCCATCTTTTGTAACGATGTGATGGGATAGGCTAACCTGGAAAAACCCTCAATGAACCTTCTATTATACTTGGGGATTCCCATGAAGGATGGGATAGGCTAACATGGAAAAACCTTCAATGAACCTTCTATTATACTTGGTGATTCCCATGAAGGATCTTATTTATGCCACATCCTTTGGTATTAGCCAATTTAAAATGTCCTTAACTTTTCAGGATCAATAAATCATCCTTCTTTCAAAATGACATGGTGCAAATATTATATCTTGTCTTTATAAAAATCACATTTGTAGAATTTTGCATATAGTTGGTGTTCTTCACGTTCTTCTTAATTCTTTGAATACAAAAAATATCATTTATGAAGACTAATACAAATGTATCTAGGTACTTACTAAGAACATTGTTCATTAAACACATAAAAGTTGTAGGTGCATTAGTAAGACCAAAAGGTAGTACCACAAATTCACAATGTCCATACCTTGTTCGGAATGTTTTTTGTGTATGTATTCATAACTTATCCTTAACTAGTGCTACCCTATTCTCAAATATATTTTTTAGAATATTGTTTCTCCTGTAACTTGGTCAAACAAATCATCAATTCATGGAAATGAATACTTGTTTTTAAAAGCGAGTTTGTTCAAGTATCGGTGGTCAATGCACATCCTCAATGTGCCATATTTATTTTTCACAAATAGTATCAGGGCCCTCAAAGGTGAAACACTTGGTCAAATATAACCTTTGTCTAACAACTCCTATAATTGCATTGTGAGTTCTAACAATTAAGGAATGATCATTGTATATGGTGTCTTTGACACGAGGGAGGCTTCTCGTACAAAATTAATTGAAAATTCTATATCCCTTTTAGGAGGTAGTATTGGAATTTATTTTGGGAGTTCATATTTAAATTCTATGATTATGACTAAATCATCTATTTTCAATTTTATGTTTTTTTAATGTTTACCTCAATCTGAAAAACAAATATTTTGCAACCTTTTCAGGCACTTATTTCTAGCTGTAAGGCTGAAAATTTCCTTATGGAAGTAGACTGAGTATGGCTTTTATTAGCTATGCAATTCCTTTATCATTGACACAAGTCATATTTTTCTTTAAATAGTTTGTTACAACTTTTTTTTTCTCTAACCAGCCCATGCCTATCAATAGGTCGTATGAGCCTAGAGGAAGTACATCTAAACATAACTTAGTTTTGCATCCATTTAATAGAATAGGACATTGTGTTACATATCTAGTTACTTTCCTCTATGTTAACTGTGATAACCATGCATTTCTTAAATCTTCATCTTTTACGTTACATTTTTCCATCACTTGTGGACTAATATAGATAAGACTAGCTTCTAGGACTACTAGTACAAATACATGTTGGTTCAGTATGTTACCTTCAATTTCAATCATAGTGGACCAGTGCTCCTCTTGTCTATCCTCTAGAGAAGCATTCATCTTGGGGATGTTTCTTGCAATAGCATTCGCTATAGTTTCTTCATGGACAACTTGTACATTCAACATAAATATGATGTTGTGTGGATAATTTCTTAGCAGATCAAGTTTTCCACGTCCCCAACATTTTAAATGTACTCTATATTTTTCAGCTCCATTTTCTTTGAATCAGTTTGTGATTGTTCAAGTTCGGGCTAATTATTCTAGCTAAACTTCTTCTACTCATGATCTCTCCCAAAATTCTTCATGAAAGAGGATTTTTTCTTCTTTATCCCTCCTACAAACTTATATTTATTATTATTTTGCTAGGACTTTGAACTTCTAATTTTATTTCTAAAATGGTCATCACATAGTTTTATATTTCTTACTGCTTCATCCATAGCCTTAGTATAGTCTAATTCAATAATTTCTTTATATGAAAGTTGAAAACAGTTTAAAACATTTTGTACGTTTGCTTTATCTTCCTTGATACAGGGAATATATCATACCATATTAGTAAACTTAACACCAAACTCATCCACACTTAATTGTCCTAGTATTAAGTAATGGAACTCTTTAACACAATCGTCCTAGTAAATCTCATTTAAGTTCATGGATTTGAAATATTTCTAGAATTCTTCCGAAGAAACTATTTTCTCCTCAAGTGCATGCACAATTTTTTCATCTTCCCATCATAAAGCAACTTTTCCTTCCAACCAGTAAAGTGCTAATATGGATTTTAAATTACTATCATATTCATAAAATTGAAAATACTTGGTAATATTTAACAAATATGCTTCTGCATCTTCCCCCTTATCGCCATCTATAGTGGGGTGAATTATATTTTTAAATTATCCCTGTAGTTCAACTTTATTTTCATTTTTGGATTCACGTGACTTTGTAGATGTTTTCTTATATTCATTTCCGCTTTTATATTTTTCAGTCTTAGTGTCAATACCTTTTCTCTTTAAGGGATCTTCCTTATTCCCATCTTCCTCTATATCGAGAGGCTTATGACTCAAATTTTCGGTCAAATCCTTTATCAACTTCTCTTGTTCCCCACTTTCCTTTAGTAAAAGTTCATGATCAGCTCTAATGTTGGCTAATTATCATTATAGATCTCTTCCTATATGTAACAACTGAGTTGATAGAGATATATCTTCCCTTACAAACTATACATATACTTCGCCTCTTTCAGGAGGAGGCTAATCTGAGGCTTCTACCATGTTGTATTTTTTTGTTGCTTACACTTGTACCTTATTGTCAACAAACAACACACATTAGCTTTCATACATGTAATAACATACAATAACTTCTACATTTTCTTTTCTCACTATGGTTTTCCCGAAGGCATAGATTTGAAGATACAACTCTAATACCATATGTAACATACCTCAATTCACACCCATTTTCTTTTCTTTTTTTTACAATATTGGTATAATTGCACTGGTACTCACTCTATTTTTGCACATCTCTTATATATACTTATTTCTCAAGATGTTTGTATCATGCTTCTATGATTTATGCTCATTTATGTCATCATTTTTATCTATAATTTTTCTTGAAATGTGTTGGTTTCATTTTTATTACTCAAGGTTATTGTAGAGGTTCTTAACCTCCCTCCAGAATGGTTGTCTTATGCCATTAAATTCATTGTATGTGTTTCAAATATTATACAATCTAATATCGTTTATTGTAATTGGCTCACTGATTCAGTTAGCTCCCCTTCCTCCTACACATAATAAGAATTTGTACCACATTGATGAATCATGTATTCAACTTATACATATATTGATTTTTTCTCTAATATGGTTTTACTAGTTATTGTAAGAAAAAGGAGCATATATTATTTGGGTCCTTACCCTACTATTGTCATTTCAGAACTCAACTTAGCAGTCCTAGCTATGATCCTTTATACAACCCTTCACTATATTATTTGGATACAATTTGTTTCACTGATTCACTATATTCACACATTTATACCTATATGTAATACTTGTGTCACGACGTTGATCAATCCGAGATATACAATTTAACTCATTCAGTGTAAGTTTTCACACTTGGAACTTTGTTGATGTGCCATGCTTACCCTTCACATGGTTTTTACATGGCTCATTAAACAATACACCTTATGGAAAATCATGATTTGGTATTTTGATCTAATGACAACTATTATGTTAAGGTTTTATCAAAAACCCTTCTTGTTCCTCCTTGTCATTCATTTTCCTCAATGACCTTGACCATGCGTTTCTTTTCATGTTTACAAGATGCCTTTGATCCTCAGCTAATCACAGGTGGTTCTTCCTCAATCAATATCCATCAACATATTTATCAAGGCTTCTATATAGAGGTTCAACTCTCGCTCACAAATCATAATTAACTCTTCATTATTATTTATTTGTGGAGTTGTTTATAATGATAATGTCATATTCTGAGCTTATATGTGACCATCCTTGAGGCATATTATCTTTTTGGGCTAATTTTCATGACCTTGGTTGTAGGTGAGGACTTAAAATTTCATGCATTGGGCATGCTCTTTGTACTTGGATCCATGAGTCATTAGCTTTGTCAAACAATTTAATTTATAAGTAATACTTAGCATATTTTGGAGCCTTTAGTATTCTTTCATGGTGGTTTATTCTTCCTCCTTACACCCTAACTTCTCTACATGCAGGGCTGTAGAGGAAATTTGGATCTTTCCCTATACACAACACTATTTCTAGTGGCAAGGTAATTCACTCAAAGTTTTACACTCGTTCTTTTTTTCTCTGCGAAATGTGGTCGTTTGACATAGTTATGATTTGGGGCTTTGTTTTCAACCTCTTCTCATGAGAAACTAGCATATTTCATTGATTTTCTATGGCCTTTTGTTTAATAGACTCTCGCATATGATATAATTCTCATAGTATGGTTACTTACTATTATATTACGGGTTTCAAACCCTTAGTTAATATTGGGTTTTTTCATTCAGTTGTATTTGTTCTATTCTTTCAGTTTGTTTGTAAATAATTTGATTGATGTAACAATATCCCGTTTAATATAACCCCTATTTTTTCCATAGGTCACCATGGAGAAAAAAATATTTGATTTCCATCAGCTACATATAAATAAGACACGCTTGTGTCAATCCAAAAACTACGCATATAGTCATTTTTCTTCTTCTAGTTTAATACATATTTTGATTACCTATTGAACCCTTCAATTCATTTACAACTAGTGTAAGAACTCAAATATCCATGTGGCATTTACAACTAGTGTAAGAACTCAAATATCCATGTGGCCTATCTCTACTGGATCTAGAGTTTGATACAGCTCATTCCCAATTTGTTTGATATTTCTCTTTCCCTTTAGCAAAGTGCTATAATAATTTACCGAATTTTTCGTCGAGGAAAAAACCATGGAATTTGAGGTATAAATGACGAAGCCACATGATTTAAAAGTTTTGTTTTTTCAACACTCTTACTCCAAAATTGCACCCTACATGTCGACACTCTCTGGTACCTCCTATCCTGGGTGGCTAAGTTGAGCACATGCATATGGATTCAACCCGAGTTCTCATATTTTTTTATTTCAATGTTATTTGTTTTTTCCCATTATTTAGATTGAGCCTCTTAGGGTTCAACTACATATTGTCTCAAATAATTTCAATATAGACCTTCTCTGACAGTTACTTTGGTACTAACGATACTTATAATTAGTAACAACACATTTCATTCAATACTATGTTGTAATATTCGAGACTTAAATTGGTACTAACGATACTTATAATTACTAACAACACATTTCATTCAATACTATGTTGTAATATTCGAGACCTAAAGGCTCCATGTGTTCTATGTATGACGTTTATAATTACTTATGTTGTTGCTTATAATTTTAATAAAATTTTTGTGTAGTCGCATATGTTATTCTCAAGATTTTGTTATGGATATTTTGTATATACTCGCATTTGGTCGAAATCAACTTAGATGATATTGTTTTTTATTACAATTATTTTATTTATATATATATATATATATATATATATATATATAATTATTTCAATTTGATACTATGAATTTACCTATAATCGTCTTTGACTATTTTGGTATATTTTTCATGTTAAACTAGTAGGTCAAATATGTTTATTCAATAGGATTGAATAGAGATTTTTATAGTGGATTTTGAGTGCTTTCTTTTGAAATTCAAAATCCACTCATAAATGGTAAACACTAGTTTCCAGTTCAACTTATAGTGTTAAAGACTTAGAGTATTACTCTTTCGAGAATTATTTTTCATTTATTGGTCTTCCCTAATTCACAGGAATGTGAAATTTCATGTGTAGCTAAACGATGCTAATTAAATATCTTACTGTGTATGCTTCGTACTATAGAAATAAATTTTAGGTCACATGTATCACTATATAGAGAACCATAATTATCCTCTTAATTTATTCCATCAAGGCTTACAAATAGAAGAAAATCATATGGTAAGAAATACTAGTATTCATAAAGATTCACAGAGTTATTCTTATAAGGAAACCAATCCCAATTTATATACCTTGACTTCATTCTTTTATAATACAAATTATCTTAAAACGTGATAATACTTCTCTTTAATTAAATCCCACTTCCTTTTCAAATCTATCCATCAACTTTTCCATGTAATCAAGGTTCAATGGGGTTTTCAAAACATATATAACAATGTCCTATAGTACTTAATTACAACATAAAAAAGTCCTCAATATTGTCAAATATAATCTATTCGCACAATCCTTTGTATTTCCATTCCAATCAAAACTTACTTCAGGCCTCTCTTATTGATAACAATTTCATGTAATTCTTTTCTTCTACATGCATGCATATAGGTTTAATAAATAGAGAAGAACAATATAAAAGAGTATAAAGTCTTTCATGTAGATCTTATTCTATCAATAATATCATATCTTCATGCATGTAATCCATTGTTTGTTATCATAAGCCACTGGCATAGATATGCATAATACTACTGCATGTAGAGTTCAATCATAGTTTTTATATCCTATCCTACTATTTCGTAGTAGTAAATAACTCAATATTGAAGCATAAAAGAAGAAAAGAAAATTCCATCTAACTGTAAATCCACAGTTGGGGAATAGGAATAGAGCATGTTATTCCAAAACCCTAAACTATCTCGAATAGTTCCCCTCGAGCTAGGACCTTCTTTGCATCATGAATCAACAAACCCTTTCATCCCTCTGTGTGTGTGTGTGTGTCTTATAGATTTATTACCATCATATTTTTAGTAGTTTCATACTATAAGGTTTGAAAACTTTTTTCTTAAGCAATTTTGTTTTTTCACCAAATATATTTTTATTTTTCTTTAAAGCACACCTTTCTCTCTCATTGTGCTTTATTCTGCCCCACTTAGCATTTCTCTCCAACTAAGTGATTAACATAATATTTCTCTCGTATTACAATAATATTTTTAAATTTTTTTCTCCTAAGGATTTTTAAGAGACTTTTAGGGAATGTTAATCCCGTGGACGTAACTACCAACAAATTTTCATAACCTAGAAATAAGTATTTTGAAACTATAGTGCTCTTTCCTGGATATTCCAAACAATCTATTTATTAATTCAAAGAATAATAAAATATTTACATCATTTCATAAGTCCAGTCATGGCTTGCATAACCATTCAATCCAATAAGAGTTTAATGTCTAAAAATCGTCAATATTTTAAAAAGAAAAACATAGGTGTGTTACAACATGTGTATGGTTATAACACATGTATATCCATCCAAATCCCACATGAATTAAACAAAATATATAAGTATTAATATGGTAATCTCATTTATCCCTACTTCACATGTATGATGATAAAGGGGAATAGTTATAAGCTACCTTTCCCCACAAGGACACAATAATAGTTAAAACAACCTCCATGGTTATCATCATATCTTCACACAAGAAGAGATAAATCTTTCCAAATGTAAACACCTCACTAAATATTATTTCCTTGTACAAAGCACATTATTTTCCAAAAGAATAACTACTGCAAGAAAATAGCTATGATCTTTGGCATGTAAATTCATATTCTTATTTTGAAATAAACTAGCCTAACAACTATTACCTTTAATGGGAAGCTTTTTCAGTGGAAATCACATTATAGTATTTTTGTCGAAGCATTTTGAACCAACAAGTGTGGTTCATTGTCAGGACAAGTTGAAGAACTAGATAATGGCTAGAGGTATAATAGGGAGATTAGATCCTCCAACAGCTATATTTGACTAGGAAACAACTATTTTGATTTGAGAAACGGTTAAATTTTGACTGGCCAACTTGATTGGAGTGAGGAAGAAGAAAGGTTATTAATGTTATGATTGTTACCAAAATTATTGTTATATTTATTACGAGCATTTGAATAAAAGAAAAGTTTGTATTGAAAATATTTAGAAAATTAATAAATTAGTTGTCCAATTATAATTAAAAATATATAAATGGTTAGTAAATCATCAAGGAAGTTAATTTTTTTTTGGCTACCTTAAAATTGCTTGTTATGCTTCTTAACCTGCAAAAGATACCCAAATACAGAATATGCGAAGAAAAGAGACCGAGAACATAGAATGGCAATGACTTTATTATTCAGAGAGAAATGTTCACTTGCCTCTTCGAGGGGGAAACCTCCAATAGAGCAGAGCTCGATTACAAAAATAAGACACGATGCCCCTCGCAGGGAGTTACTATCCTTTATATA
>APFE031202385.1:0-13613 GCA_000404065.3 Pinus taeda
ATTCATCAATAATGTATCCTAGATACTGAACCTAGGTCATGCCAAAAGTGCATTTCTCCAAATTGGCACATAACTTGTGTTGCCGCAGTGTTTGGAGAACCTGTCAAATGTGGTGGAGGTGCTCTTCCCAACTTGGGATGAAGATCGGGATGTTATCCAAGTATACCACTACAAATGAGTTGGTGAATGGTTGTAATATGTCATCCATTAGCTTCATGAAGGTTGCAAGAGCATTCGTCAATATGAAAGGCATAACCAACCATTCGAACATGCCCTCCTTGGCTTTGAAGGCAGTCTTCCACACATTGGAGGGTTCGATTAGTACCTGGTGATATCCTAACTTCAAATCAATCTTGCTGAAATATTTTCCCCCCTTTAGTTAGTCCAGGAGGTCATCAATCCATGGGATTGGGTACCTATTACGGACAGTGATCTTTTTCAGTGCCTGATAGTTAATATAGAGTTTCCAAATCCCATACTTCTTCTGTACCAACATGATTGGGCTCCCAAAAGGTGATGAACTCAGAAGGATGTGACCTTTCTGCAATATCTCTTGAATCTACCTCTTGATTTCATCGTTCTTAGAACAGAGTGCCGATAAATTGGTCCATTGGGCAGTGGCACACCTGGGGTCAAATCAATGGAGTGCTTGACCTGACAGTGCAGAGGAACTCCTATAGGGGAGATGAAGATGTCTTCGTACTCTCCCATGACCTTGTCCATCTCTAGTTGTCATGTGGAGGGGCCTAGTTTAGAGGTCGTGGCCACTGTCTTTTTCTTTCCTTGAGGGTGTATCATCAGGAAAACAAATTTTCCAGTTTTGGAAATCAGCTTACTGCATTTTTTTGTAGTAACCAAAGAGACGGTAGTAGGCGGTGCTACCTCTGGTATCCTGTACAACTTATTTCCCAAAGTAAAAATAACAGCACGTGGCCTTGATTCATACACGGGATGTCACTTCCAAAAGTATGGTTGTACTAATAATACATCACAAACATCAAGGGGAGCAACATCACATAATACCTCATCTGTGAAGTGCTTGATGTTGTATGGAAGGCGACATTGTTGTCTTAAGTGAAGATCATGTCCTTGGTGAAGCCACACGATGGTGTATAGTTGTGGATGCGCTGTGGTCAGTAATCCCAATCGCTTCACGACCTCTACCAAAATGAGGTTCTTTTGGCTCCTGCTATTGACAACGAACTATAGTGGGGAGCTCTTTACCCACAGCTTAGAGTGGAAGAGACACTTCTCCTCCTCTGGATCTTCGTGTTCCTCCTTCTAGATCTTTGGGTTCCTCCTTCTGGATCTTCAAGTTCATCCTTCTAGATCTTCGTGGTGGCAATGGTGGTGTTGGGCTCTGTATCGATAATTTGCTTCCCTTTTTCATTCCCCTCATTGGGTTCTCACTCAGAGTCAAAACATGCATATGATTCTAAAACCCTTAGCTTGGTTACTAGTGATTGCTTGGCCCAACACTCACTTGTGTTGTGAGTGGAGATCTTAAGGAATTCACACCACTTTCCCGTGTCCTTTTTCGGCTTTGTGGAGCTATTCCTTGCTTGCAGCTTTGGTGGGTTGTCTTCGGCTACCCTGCCTTGGCTTTGTCCTTTGTTATGTAGTTTGGGGGCACCTTTCCCTTGCTTCAGATTAACAGATCCAAAGTCTCGCTTCTTCTATTTAAACGTTTTCTCGACCTTGATGGCATATTGTTATGCCATGCCAAGCGATGAGATCTTCAATAATTTTATTTATTCCTAGATGTACTTGTGTAGGTAGCTGCAATATTTGAGTACCAAATGCTGCTCTGAATCCTTGATACCCAACTTTGTGCAAAGGGTATGGAAAATATTGGTAAACTTCGGCACATCTTGGTCCCTTCCCTATCGCAGCGTGGTCCACTTTATGTATTGATCCTCATAGCTTTTGACAGGGTAGTGCTGCTCCTTGATGGTAGTCTGGAATGAATTCTAAGTGGGTGTGGTTGAAAATAGTGAGGTTGTACTTTCATCCTTCTGCATGCAGTAGGTTTCCCACCAATCCTTGAGGTGGGGGGCAGCTTTGAGAAGGGCAAAAGTAATCTTTTCCTAGCCAGAAAAGTCATGAACAGAAAAATACCCTTCTTGTAGATTTAACCATTTATCTACAGTGTCTGTGTCTATTTGACCCTCAAATATGGGGATGTCAAAGTTAACTTGTACCTTAAAGGGTGTGGCACTTCCAGAGTAGCTGCTAGAAGTAGATGTGTCGCCCCTGGGTAGCCGTTGAGGGATTTGGGAAAAGTTGTCCATCATCGCATTCCTTTGTCACTCGAGGGCCTCTTCGAGCAAGATTTTGATAGGATCTCTTTCCCCCTCGTCTTTCTTTTTATTCACCATGGGAGGCCGTCAGGATTTGCGAGGTTGGTCCTGCAAAGGTTCGACCAGTTCAAGCCCTAACTCCTTATATCTCAACCTCGTTGGGGACATGCAAAGAAAGACAAAGAAAGAGCGGATCCCTCTGATACCACTGATCTGGATTTAAATAGGAACACAACAAATTATAGAGATAACCATAAATATAGATATGCAACAGAAATAATACTTCATTTCATTACTGTAAAATACTGAAATATGCTTACAAACAGAAATAGAAATAAACTATCTGGGGCGATGGTAGCTTATCTCTAATAAGAGATGTGGTGGCTACATGCCTCTGAACTATCTTACAATGAGGCTTAAGGGCCTTTTTATTGTTGAACAATAAGAGCAAACCATAAACAACCAAAACCTTAACCCAAGGAGATATAAGACCAAGAGTTTATGGGCCCCGTTGGGGTGAGTTGGAGAGCTAATTTCCTAGGGTTGTGACTTGGTCATATTGTCTCCGTTTGATGCACATGATAACATGTTGTAAAGATCTCTCCGAGGACTATGACAAAAGATATGATTTTAGACAAAAAATCGCTAGCGTTAAATTTCCAAAAAAATGTTGTTTAGGGCCTCAAAATGGCTCTGAAAGTTTAGGACCCGAAAAACTGCGAAAAATAGTAAATTGTGCTACAGTTAAGGAAACTGAAAAACTGAAAGAAGCAATGATGGGGGTCAAAGTGGAATTGGTGGGTGGCCACCAATATCCACCTAGATCACTTGAACATCAACAACAACCACAATTTCATTCCAACGCACCATCAAGTCATCCTCCTCCACGGTCCTAGCTGCATGTGCAACCTTACCCTAATCCTTTCCCCAACACTAGTCCATACCCTTATCCATACCCGACCCCTAGTCCATACCATTATCTTAGCCTTAATAGATACCCTAGCCCTAATCCATACCCTAGTCCTAACCCAAACCTTAATCCATACCCTAACCCTAGTCCATACCCTAATCCATACCCTAGTCCTAACCCAAACCCTAATCCATACCCTAACCCTAATCCATACCCTAGACCTAACCTTAGTCTTAATCTAAAACCTAGACCTAACCCTAGTCCAAAGCTTAATCCCAATCCAAATACAAATCATAGTCTAAGCCTTAACAAAAACCCTAGCCCAAACCATCTTCTAAACCCTAATCTAAACCATCAGATTGCAAAATAGTTTGAAACACCTATTCTTCCCGTTAACGAACAAAATGTCACATCTTCCATGTTGGGAAAGGAAATGAATTTGGAAACTTCCCCCATTACTGCAAAACATTTACTCTAGGAAGATATAATTCAAAGACTAGCAGAGGAGCAATCTTTCATTGGAACTTGTTCTCAAAATGTTGTTGAAGCTCAAAACCCTAGGATCTCTCTCAACCATTCTTGTTAATTTGAAAATAAAATATTTGAGCCTGAACTTGAGGGATTTATCTTTTGTCTTTCACCATATTCTTTCTGCCTCCAGGAGAGTGACTATCAAACAGTGGAAGACTTGCACCAGTTGGAGAATCATAAATATGTGGATTCCATTGAATCCTGGTTTTGAGCAGTCATCAACCCACATTATTTCTTCATCGTTAAGAAATTCTTGATACCATGTCAATTGAAGCAATTGGTTTCTCACGCTTTCGTATGTCTTGAAGTCTATTCTCTAAAACTAAGTGTGAGTATAATCAACATTTTGTTATGCACATGGCTTCATTTGAAGTATGCCTACACTTAAAGCTGATATTTCTTTCTTTAAAAATAGGGTATGGCAATATGAGAATAATGAATAAATATGTATAACAACACTCTTGAACTTGTGATTCCCTAAAAGCACAAGTTTTGAAATTTTTGTTATGCACTCTCATGGTAAGACATATCAAAAGAACTTCACACTTATGCCTCATATTTTAAAGTGACTTTGATTGTTGATCAATATGTTGGTGAAGGGTATTGTTATAAGTTACATATAATAATTCTCTCATATTCTAACAACTATCACCCCAAAAACCTTTTCAAGTCCCTCTTCAAAGGGACCGATGAGAAACCTCCTATGGTGGACCACACCTACAAAACTCTAATAATATTTCATAAAGAACCCTGGCATGACCAACTCAAGGAATATTTTTAGTCATTATCTCATATACTTTTTAAAATAAGTCTTTAGGGTAGCATGACCAACTAGTAAAGAGTAGTAATTAAAAACTTTTCACGTCGTCCTATACTCTTATGGAGTAGATTTTCTTCCCCACCTATTAAGTAACCTATCTGAGGTTAATCATAATTGGAGTTTTGCTTCAAATAGAAACGAATTAGCTGAGGGATAGGAGGTCTCATTATGAGCCGACCTACTATGATCGTGAGTCCTAAGGAGAATGACATTACCACACTGGTCACCAAGCCAGTGTAATGGCTTTCAATTGAAGATGTTGGAAGACAAGAGGTCTCATCGTGAGACGACTTTCTCATTCTTGTTAGTTCCTATGAATGACACTATTGTTAGATGGTTACCAAGCCAAGATAGTGGCCTTCAATTAACTTCTAAAAAGAGAAAAAAGTAAATACTCTTAAATAACTCTGAGTCTATATCTAATAGGTGGGACAGAAGCATTTCATGAGGTTAAAAGCTATCCCTGTCCAAGGTTATAGATTCCTGCTGGCAGCAAGGCCATGCCTTTGGTATTAAAGTTAACTCTACACTATAAATTACTTGGTTGTTTTTAATTTCCCTAAACTCATTATCAATCTCTTTGAAAATGGATTTGAAATCCTTCTGTCATTATACCTTGGAGTTCTATCATTTTCGAACAAATTTTATGGACGTGGGACCCTTATTGTAGGCAATTCCCTGTGCCTAGACAAGAGGAGCTTCAACTATACATGGATAATGGTAAAATGGTCAGTATGGGAAGGTATTAATATGTTTAATTTTAAGACCATGGTTTTTAAATCATGTCACTCATGTTTATAATGATGTTGTTTAACAGAAACTTCTGACAAGAGATGCCTTCGAGATATTTTTTTTGGAAATTTTAGAAGCTGGCTATTTTTATTCAAGTAATAACACCATCCTTGCAATTTGGTTTTTCCACGACATCTCTTGTTTTATATTTTCTTGAAATCAATCTAAGCAAATAAAGAATCTAGCAGACACTTTGTTTTTAGAACAAGTCTTATCCGGTGCAGAAAATGTGATCACATAGAATTGCAAGAACATCGTTTTAAATGCCTTCAAATGTTTCTAATTTTGTCTTTTGCAAGGGAGTGCCAGTACCAGATTGATGGTCAGCATGGGGGATGTTAGGCCTTTGTTTTGTCTTGAAGTATCTCATGTTGTTGTTGGTTAAATGATTATTATTGCAAGTATTTGTTGCTTCACTTTTTTTAACATGATTAAAATATTATTAATAAATGTCTATCTATTGCAAGTTTAAAATTGTTTTGATCATGCTTTTACACATGCTATGGACCTACATTTACCTACTCGTACCATTCAATGGATTCTTGCACCACTACAATATTTAGAAGATTCACTCTACAATGCCTTATTTCAAAACGTGGAAGATTTAGAAGTAGGTGTAATTTAGGTGATTCAAATTGATGAGGTAGCTTTTAAAGGATGATTTCCTCTGCACAAGTAGAAAATGCTTATTACCTGACTTGGTTGAACAAGGACTCTGCATCACTAATTATGGTGTGTAAAATGCCACTTAGTTCCATACATGTGTTATTCAAACTTCAACGATATTATTTGTTCCATAAGTGATATGGATGTTGATGACATCACCATTAAAATATAGTGCTAGAATTGGTTTTGGTGTCGATGACATGCACTCTGCTTGCATTCCAAGCATGGAAGAAATTGCAAATCATATCAACATACATCGAGTTTATTTCCATCTTGACTATCATGATTGCAGCTGTTGACCTCGTCTGTTGTTCTGGACTAGCATCGATGCAATGGGAAGTGCTTCCACTTGTGTGCAAAATGTGAATTGGAAATTGCATGAACGAATTGGATATTATTTGGCCAATCACAAATTTCTATTCCAGAGGAGTCTGAAGATGGATTTAACCATAATTTTGTGTTATACTAGCCACCATCTCTTTATACAGTTGTTCCTAGTCATTCCTTCTTTCCATGACGTTTTATATGGGATGAAGGCTTTTGTCAATTTTTAATATGGCGATGGGACCTTCACATATGCTTGGATATCATTTTTTGGAATCGATGAATGGATTCCTCATGAGAAAATTCTAGGAGCTAAAGCCCTGAGAAAAGTTCTGGCTCTACCTTTCTCAAAAGGGATTTTCCAATAATTGATGCATGATACCACGCAAGCAAGGGAGGTTCCCATTAGCTATTTTTGGCATGGAAGATGTGATGGGCCGGGAGCTAAACCAAAAGACGTTTTCTTTAGGTCTTGATGACTACCCAGGATCTTCACATCCAATTGAAGATGAGTGCCTATGACATTTGATGGCTCTTGCAATGGATTGCAGGCATTTAATTTCCACGTGGGTTGTTCCATGAATAATAAACTGCAAAACAAATTTCAAATATTAATTTGTTGAATCAAATGTACTATGACAATGTTTTTAGAAAATCGAGGTAGAAGTCGGTCCACCAACAACATCATTCTAGGAAAAGAGAAATGGCTTGCCATAAACAATTCCTATTTTGACATTTAGTTACAAATTCCATTTTATACCTGGAAAAATTGTTAAGATTCACAACCAGACCCTCTTGTATTTCGATTGGCTATTAAAAAGCCCCAATTTGTAAATCGATGCATATATAATTTTAAGAGACTGCCTGGAGCAGGAAATTTAAGAGATTAGTCGATAGTGTTACTGGGAATAGTGTCCACTCAGAGCTTCTATTCGCACTAAGACTGGTAGCTCTCTTAGAAACAAACAAGTAAAGTCTACTTTCGCTTTCCTTTATGAAAATAGATAAGAGTGGAACAAAAGACACCAACCTTAGTCTTGCATTTGGTTCCCTTATTTGATTCCTCTCCTTCCTGATAGATCTTTGTCGCTTCTTCTTCGTCCGCCTAGCTTCAAAGAGCACCTGTGGAGTCAAAGCAACATACTACTATCGAAGAACAGAGATCTATATTCATAAATAACACAGGACAAGATATGTGTTAACCATACAAATGCATATATAATCAAACATACAAGAATATGGAGTAAAACTTGAAATAAATTTATTAATATCAAGAGTAGCAAGAGATTACAACCATATGTTTTTCAACCCATCATCTCTCTACAAGAAGCCTTCTCACCTCAGTAAAGCTTAGTCACCCCTGAAGTTTCTCCAGAAAACCAACAACCTTCTCTACAAGATACAAAATTCCAGCCTCTGGATTCTGTGATGAGGGATCCATATATAGATGATGTAGGGGGGTGAGTCATCTTTTGGAGTATTTATATTCGTTCTCTCTCTGATTAGTTCTTGATTCCACTGGTATTGATGATCTCTACTCGCCCTGGTCAAAATAGAGAACAGTGCAGAGGGAAGCTTCTGGAAGATTCCATGATCTCACCTACAAATTGTCCTCCATTTTCCATTCCTGACCATCGCACGTACAAGGGGGCATTAGTTATGCTCACACCCTTTACATTGGGAAGGTGATATGCATCGCACCCTTTGCACTGGATATTCAGTATGGTCCAGTTTTGACCATTTCTGAGCAGTTTTTAGTGGAGAACTTCTGGGAGATGATGTAATCAGTTGACCTTGTTCCTTTAGGTAGTCAAGCAACACTTTTAGGGACTTAGGAGCCCTCAGTTTATGAAAATTTATGATTGGGGTTGAAGTGCCAAAAAATGTCTATAACAGATAGATATACATGCATAGAGACAGGGACACATAGAAGCATAAAAGGAATGCATGGAAGGGAGGAGTCGGTCCCAATGTAACATCACAAAGTTATAACCTGTGGATCATTCCTCTTACTTGCTGGAGTTAAGTGTTTCCTCATGATGTAAAGACTGTGTTTTCAAGAATTAATTAAATCATTTGTAGCCATGTTTTATTTATTTATTTTGTGCATCTCATGGTTTTAACCTCTACGTGAACCAAGTCGCTAATAGGGGGTGCGAGCTGGCTGGGTTGGCTACCAGATTAGCTTGACATCGCTCTACATATTTTAGATTAAATAGCATTTAAATTATTATTTACTGTGTGAAATATTTAACAACTTCCTGTCTCTTTCCTTCTTCAATTTGGTGTTATTAAATCTGCCGAAATGTTTTCCTTTCAAATATAATATTGATTTAGTTTTCTGCATTAAGAATTTTTTCTGCAGTCGAAACACTTATTTATATCGAATAAGGATTGCGTCCCTCCAAAAAATCTGAATTTACAAGATCGTCTTATGCATTGACACTCTAGCTTTATGAGCTATGATGTGCAACTTGAAACCATTGAAGATATTTGGGTCTGTTTAATTTATATTCCAGAACTTGAGATCGTCTTGAGTGCCTTTTTTTAAAGGTATTAATGGATTTAATCAATCTATGCTTACAAGAAACCATATGTTACTCAGAAGAAGATATTGCATATATATTTATGTCATTGTAAATCATGATTCTTGTAGAGCCGACATTGAAACTTCTTCATGTTCGAAAAGTGATAATGTTTATTTTCCATTATAGTTGCCTTTAAACTTCTGGATAGTTCTACAAGATTTATTTCTAGGGACAAGGAAGGCAAGAGAATCAATATTGAATCCTTTTCTTTCATACGTTTATTTACACAGTAAATTTTTCCAATGCTTTCTTTTACACAGAGGTAAATGCAATAGAATTAGTGCAGGTAGAATGGTTTTTTATTTGTTCATGAATTTATTCCAACATTTGTAGTATTTTTGATATTGTGCCAGCACTGCTTGGTTTCTAGTTATTATTTCCCTTTTGTGTCCTTGTACTTAGAATTTCCTTTTGAATTGTTAAAAAGTACAATATTTCCTTTTATTTCCTGCATGATTTTGATTGTGTGATTTATGATTTCTCAAATTCCCTTTTTAGTGCAGGATTTCATTTATTGTGCAAGTTGGAATAGAATTTGTTTTGCAGGTTTCCAGGGGCTCTCTCTGGAATTTCCAGTGTTGCACCTCAAAGTTCACAAACTTTCTAGATTGACAAATTAAATGTTGATACATTTATAAGCCCTATACTGCACCCAACATTATGATTCTCCGCCAATGCTTTGGAAGAGAGAAACCATCTAAATACTCCATCCTTCTTTTTCAAGAAATAAATCTAAGTTTTACAAGAGAATTCATCCACAAATATCACATAGTATGAGTATCCTCCCAATGAAGTCACGGGAAAAGGACCAACCATGTCAAAATAGATCAATTGAAGAATATCAGTTACCTTGCTCTCACTAGAAGGGAATAGTCCCTTTGTATGTTTTCCTATTGCACAACCTTGACAAACTCCTTCATGATTCATATGAAATTTGGGCATCCCTATGACCATCTTCCTTACACTCGGTAAGGCTTGGTAATGTAAACAAGAAAATCTTTAGTTCCACAACTCACATTGAATAGAGGTATCATTTTCCAAAGCTCCCAGAGTACTTTCACCAACTTGATAAATATCATCAACCCTAAACACAAGAGTAAAAACATATCTAAATTTATTATTCTATGCACGCAGGTTTCCATCAATGAAAGCTACCTAGAATCCTTTCTCCTCCATTTTAGAAATAAATACCAAGTTCTTCTTCAAATAGGGGATATACAAAACATATTGAGGATGTATGGTTTGACCATAGTTAAAGTGAATAGTAACAATTCTTATTCCTTTCATAGTTTAGGTGACATTATCTCTACGAATAATATTTAGATCATTCTTTCTTTCAACTAAATTTGAGAGAACCTCCTTATATCTAGTGAAAAGCCTTGAGGCTTCACTATCAGTGAACCACTGATGCAAGGTATCCAAAGGAGAGGAAGTACATAAAGAAAAATGAGGCAATACTCATCTTATTTTTCAAAAACATTATTTTCATCATACCTGGCATTTCTAGTGCTCTTGGGAGGTCGATTATTTCTTCTTCTTTTTTTTCTCTTTCTCGAGCAGCAGGAGCATTCCATTTTCCTTTGTATTTAGAAATGTTATTTCTTTGATTGCCTTTGTTTTCCCTTGGACGATTCTTCTTGTGAGGATATTCTCTAACATAGTAGCCAGACTTGTTGCAATTTAAGCATATTCCTTTGCCTTTTCCTTTAAATCCATTATTAAATCCAAAACCTTACCTTCTTGAATTTGATGGACTAACATCATTTCTCCTTTTAGCACATGTAAAGAAAGAAATATGTTCACTTAAATTAATAGAATTATCTCTCTCCATCATCCTCATTTCCTCTTGAGTGCATCTAGCCAATGACTCATCAAAACCAGGTATGATGCCATTGTTGAGAATCACAGTGAAAATGTTTCCCATGGCCTTGTAAGACCTCCAAGTGTAAGCAGTAACTTCTCCAACAGATAGAAAATCATTCTTTACTTCATTTATTCTGATGAAATATTCTTGTATAGATTCTCATTTGCCCATTTTGATATCCTTCAACTTGTTCTTGAGAAGGAAAATTCGATTTGCATTGTTGAATTTGAACAACCCTATCAACTTATCATACATTTCCTTGGAAGTTTTTAGATCAAAAATATGATAGGTTAAATGTGTTTGAATGGATTCAACTAATATTTTCTTAGCTTTGGCCTTTCCGTTTCTATACTTCGTTCTAACAACAATAGGTGCATTTGAAGGAGGCTTCACCACTTTCCCTTCCACATAATTCAACACTTCATGCTCCTCCAAGGTCAAATCATGAGTCATCTTCCAGACATGATAATTTGATTTGCCATTGAATTTATCCTCTGTCTTGAAATAAGTGTGAGTAGTCATGGAAACTTGTTACGACAGACCTTGTTCAATAATAGCAATTATTCAATAGTAATTTCTTCTCTTGTTTCTTGGGTTTGTCTTCACCTGGGCTCTGATACTATGTTAAATTTTATGGTATGTTCTATGCTTGCAATAATTACTTCAATGTCTTAGTAGCCCAATAACAATTTTGCTTCAGATTTCAATAGCAATCACATTAAAACTTCAATAGCATTCACTTTAGATAATCATTGATAGTAATTATAGATAGAACATCAACAATAAGTATAAGAAGATACGAGATGATAATTGAATTGTGAAAATAAAACGTTTCAAGTGAATTTTATACTCAAGATATCGAAGAGACATACCTCTTTGTAAATTGGATCGTGTATCTTTGTAAATTAAATTCTAGTAAGTTTTCACATTTACATTTTTACCCATATTTGTTAAAGTGTTGAATAACTGGTAAATAATGGTTGGTAGTAACTCTTGGTAAGTATGATTATTTACATCTTTTTCCTTGTCTCATGTTTTATGCAAATACTTTCTTAAATTATTTTGGATAGTAACTTATGATAAATATGTTATTTACATGAGTATGAACTATTTTAAACGAATGGTCATGTCCTTACGGACATAACTCTTCAACACTAATTATTACTCTCTCTCTCTCTCTCTCTCTTCTCTCTCCTTCCTCTCTCTCTCTCCTCTTCTATAGTATTTATTACTATATATATATATATATATAGGATATATATATATATATATATATAATAATATATAGCTTGAATTAGCCCTAGTACACTCTTTAACATAATGCAATCATATATTATTAAATCAAAAGATTTACTTTTCTCAATTATAACAATAATTATCTACGCATATATCATTAATCCAAATTTATTTAGTTTTAAATTAACTATTTGTAATTGATTAATTTTCATAATATACATATATAAAATAATTAACTTAACTTTAATTTAACTATTAAACTAAAGTGATGCAAAATGGAAGGGTAGAGATTACTCTATTATAAATAACTCTAACATATTTAATAATAATATACATAAATTTAAAATGTTGAAATTTTATTTCTAAAAGTAGTTTTTCATTTTTTCCCTTTAATTAAATGTATTTATTTAGAAAAATATCATATCAACAAGTGTCATATTGAGTGAAGTTATAATTTTGAGCATAGTTTGGATGTGGTATTGATAAGCAATGGTATTGGTCTTATTATTGTAACAAAGCCTAATTATGAGATTAAAAATCTCCATGGTAAAGTAGAGTAAATTTCATAATTAGGATAACTTAATTAAAAGATAATATGTTTAACTTATATATTAATAATTTATAATTATAATAAATTTAAAAAAATAATATTAAATTAATTTTATGATATTTTTAATTTTAGCAATATCATCCATTTAATTTATATAGTTGTGATAGTGAATAATCATATACATAACTCAATCATAAAGTTTATCTTTATTTTTTCTTAACTAAAAAATTGATCTTCCTCTAATCATTTTAAACATTGATCTTCCTATAATTAATGGCTAACTCTAGGCAATGATGCATCCATGCTATTTATTCCTTATCTATTGATTTCTCACATTTTCCTCAAGATTAACCACATTAGTTGATTTGAAATGTCAACCAAATGCTAATGATATGATTAATCCAAAACACTTATATCTACATTATAAATTACAAAAATCTTAGATCTAAAATTTTAAACATTTTACCTAAAATATGATTTATCATTTTTTAATTAATTTAAATTTATTCTTAAATAAAAGATTGAACCTTCCCTAATCATTTTAAACTTTTACCTAAAATATAGTATTTATTGATCTATTAAATGTATTATTAATTTATTTTTTAGAAATATCCTAAACTCATAAACCTATGGATGTAATATTAATTTATTTTTTTGAACTATCATGGACTAATAAACATGTGGAATTGAAGATGAAGGTTTATCTTTAATCGGATTAAATTGAAATTTTTTTAGTTATTTTAAATTTTTGTCTAAAATATAGTATTTAATAAAACATATGATCTTCATAAACATGTGGAATTAAACATGTGGAATTGAAGATGGAGGTGGAATTAAACATGTGGAATTGAAGATGGAGGTTTATCTTTAATCGGTTTAAACAGAAATTTTTTAGTTATTTTAAATTTCTATCTAAAATAAAGTATTTAATAAAACATATGATCTTTATCATTTACATAATTTTACATAACAAAAACATATTTATTAAATTATTATTAAATTTATTTTATTATATTATTACTTACCTATTTA
>APFE031202385.1:14037-25201 GCA_000404065.3 Pinus taeda
CACCTAAGTTCATTATTGCATTTGTAGAATGAAAACAACAATAATTTCTTCTACATAATTCACCTCAATCATGAAACAAATAATTTCATGTGTGTAATTAACCTCAATCATGAAACATATAATTGAAGAAGAAGCACCTAAGTTCATTATTGCATTTGTAGAATGAAAACAACAATAATTTCTTCTACATAATTCACCTCAATCATGAAACAAATAATTTCATGTGTGTAATTAACCTCAATCATGAAACATATAATTGAAGAAGAAGCACCTAAGTTCATTATTGCATTTGTAGAATGAAAACAACAATAATTTCTTCTACATAATTCACCTCAATCATGAAACAAATAATTTCATGTGTGTAATTAACCTCAATCATGAAACATATAATTGAAGAAGAAGCACCTAAGTTCATTATTGCATTTGTAGAATGAAAACAACAATAATTTCTTCTACATAATTCACCTCAATCATGAAACATATAATTGAAGAAGAAGCACCATAAATCCATTATTCCATTTGTTCATAAAGTTGCATGAAAAATACTTTATCAGATTGGGTCTAAAGTTCTGTCTCATAATTGATAAGACCAGATCCAAAATCCATGGTCCAAAAGAACTCTAATGCTAAACATATTGGGGCCACACAGCCAAAATAAACCAATGATGATGCTATCACAGAAGAAAATATTGGGATAGGGTTGTGTGATATGAAATATTGGGTACTTCTTGTTTGAATGGCGATGGAATTCATGATCGTTTGATGAAACAGCTATATTCTAAAGCACGCTCGTACAAATAATTTGAGGAATGAAGGGAGACAGAGATGAAGTAAATCTGCTTTCATCATTAGCTCTTGACTATCGATTACTGTGAGGCACAAAGAACGAACGTGATTCTTCCCATGCAAAATCATTACATTCGTCTTGCATGTTAAGGTATATTTATATATGTATGCACCCAGAAGAAGTAAACTTCTAGTGCTTCTGTACTGATCCTTTGGCTCTTTAAAAGCAGCGCCTTAACAGTAGAAAGAAGATTAAAGCGTGGGAACTGCTAAGCTCATCACAGCACGCTTAACGAATCTAATCAGTCTCACGCGCGCCCTTCGACTACTCTCTGTATATATAAAAAACATACTTTTACGTATTATGCACTGGTGCAAAGGGCACAACCGGCATCCATCGACAGCTCTTTAAGGTCTTCCATCGATCAGAGAGCCATGATAGCGATCTGTCTTGCACAAACCCAAACAAACAATAAAGCAGATCTTTCTCCATTATATATATATATATATATATATACAAGTTTTTAATGGTTAGTTATATTGTTGCTAATGGTTGCTTATTGTTCTTTGATAGTGTTGCTTATTACGAGTTGTCTCTATACAATTCCTTTGAAACAGGCCAGTAATCAAAGCATTTACTATTCACAATATGGAGTGCAGTACCTAAAAAAAATATTATGCAAATTAATTAGGGTTGTTTGGATATTCCACAAATTTGCTTGGACGCTAGATCTTATTAAGAATCAATTTAAAAAAATAAGAAATAGATTAACACTATAAGAACCCTGGCCCCCCAAAAATCTTGAAATTTGACTCTGCGGAATTTTATCATAATCTTACCAAAATTTTTATTATTTTAGTTATTTTATAATTTTTTTAAACTCCTAGTAATTATATATATTAACGTTGTATAATAGAAATTATAACCGGTCCATTGAAACCGGAAAATTCATATTGTTGTAGAAATATATACACACGTTTGCACGAGGTGTCAGACAGATACCCACAGAAGAGCAGAATCAGTCCACAAAACCCAAAAAAGACAAATTGTGAATGGCACGCAGAAAAGAAAGTATGAAAGAGTGCTATCAGAGAAGAATATTCATGATGATTAAACGCCTTGAAAGCTGAAAATATCTGCCTATATGATGTCGGATTTGGTTGGCAAGTTATTCTCTAAAGTAGCTTTCCACAGCCTTTTGAGTCAGACCGGCCCGGTAGGGGTGGATTCCGGTGCCCTTGCAGTTATTATTCCTTCAATTATCCCACATGCATGGGGTCACCCGTGTTTTCTTTCAAAGGAGTGGAGCTTTCTTCAATGCCTTCACTGTATACGAGAGATTTGTGTTTACATGGACAGCTGAAAACAAATCCTCAGTCTCTCACGCCCTTATACAAGGGTTGCTTGCGTATATCGTAAAGTTTGCTTCTCTTGATTTCCAATAAATGTTTGGCCCGAGAAAGCAACAAGGACGAAAGTTCAAAAAATAAAAAACCCTAACTCCAATGAGAAAACAATTTCCATTACCCGTGCAAAAGCAACTCGAAGTGTGCAATACTTCAACACACATTTCTATAAGGTATTACTGGCCATCACATCAGGAGAGACCAGCAAACAATTCGAAACTCCAGACCATCTCCACCAAGCTTTGAAGTATATTCTCACAACGTAGCCCTGTACACACGCATAGCTATAAATGATGCCTAATTTTAGAAAATCTCCTTCATTTATCAATGTAAAACTCAATATAAAAGAATAAACCCTAATTCCAAGCAAAAAGGACCTACATTACTCTAATGAGAAAAGCATTAACTACTAACAGTTTTCGATTCCGACACAGTGACACTTCCCGGAAAGACGGGACTTCAACCCGGAGGACCTCCTACGTCTGACAACATTGATTTGAAAGAAAAAATCATATGTTCGTCGTTGGCTTGGTAACTACCATCATTAATGGACCTACGATGGAACACAGAGCCCCATTGTCATTCTTTATGAACAAAGTATCTCTTTATATAAATTTTATTTATAACGCGATACTATGCCTTCATAGAATTATTATAATAGACTTGACCGTTTTGAAGAGTTATATTTTGCACGTTGTTTATTTATGGAGAGGCAGAATGAAATTATTGTAGTCATCGTACAAGAATTGCCTATAGCAGCGAGTCATCTTTGTTCTTAAGGGTACTTCTCGGCCATCGCTAGTTAGTTTAACATGTAGGTTAATAGGGTGGCAATTTTCATTGGTTCCGTTTCTTTTATTTTATTTTTTAAACCTGTGAATGCATGGAATTTATCATTTCGCAGTTATCATAGGATTGATAGGTTACGTAATAAGATTTACATCAATCTATTATTTAAGAATTATGATTACCTCAGAGAAGGAAAGCAATATTAATATATTTTATGAATTTTTATCACATTGCTTTAAAACTTGAGCTCAAAAATGAAAGGGACAGGCTACAACGCTCTGATACCAGATGAAAGTCACAAAATACAATACTCTCATACAAATTCAATGAAACAATACCCAGCTACGACTCTTAAATATAAAAAAGACATCATTTACATAACAGTGAAACCAGAAAGCAACTACAACTTCATTACAACACCTGTTGTGCATCGGGACTGTTTATATTCTTCTATCAATGATCATCTGCATTTATACAAAAACTATGTCATTGCCTCTTTCAGTTTGATAGGGTTATGGTGGTGATGCCCCTTTGAAGCTCAACAGGTTCAGTCGATGAATTGATAAGGAGGAGTAATTATGAACAACACTCCCTCTTAATTATCACTCACAACTTAACCTTCACTCAACATAACTTAAACATGCAACACTAAGTCTTTAAGTGTCAACTAGGCTTACAATGACTAAAATAAAACATTGGGATCAACACTTGGGTTGGATCCTTTTCCTTTTCTTCCATATCCCATATCCTCTGAATTGCTTATCTCTTCCTTTTGGGTGTAGGCTCCAAATTTCAGTTTCTTCATTTGTTGTTGCACCGCATCCATTGGTAAATCTTTGTTTATCATAAAATCATGGAAAATCATTTCAGGTTGTCCATGGATGTCCTCTACTTCTTCAAAAATATGTTTGTATGTAGACCATTTCCACTTGTCATCTTCTATAGTTTTCTCTTCATGGTCAATCTTCTGATCATCAATTTGTTGCAATGTAAGTTCATAATAGAATTTTATCTCTTTAGGACACCAATACATGAAAATTTCGTAGACATTTTCATTTTCTACATTATCCATGTTATCTCCAACATTTATTGTTGCAACTTCTATGTAGGCTTCATTTAGACATGGTGTTTCAAGTGATGCTGCAAGGAACATTAATTCTTCTTCAAATTTTATTTCTTCTTCTGGGCTACTTCTAACATATGTACACACAAAATCAATGTTAAGTTTATATGAAAAAACATCTTAAGAACCATATTGGTTTTGTACATTCTTCTATGGAATGAGAGATTTCTTCTCTTCTTTCTTCTTTGACTATGTAGATACCTCATAATCTTGATTCTCCACCTCTGCTTCTGCAAACATGTTTTCTTCCACTTCGTTTCTAGACACAAGTGGTCTTATCTCACCAAATAACAACATATCAATAAGATATTTATGTTGCTTCATCTACAACCACTCATCACCAATGAATAGTTCTTCATCAAAGTTACCATTATGTTGGCTTGAGGGGGAGTGATGGAGGTTCATAGTTAATTAGCCAAACAAATCCCTACACTACTTGCCCTTTTGGCATCAGCCCGTGGTGGTGCACTGAAGTCTCATTTGAAGTCTCATTTGAAGCAGTATGGGGGAATGCTCATTTCCACACCCTAGAGAGGGGTTCAATCCAACTATGCATACCTTCTCATAGGTTGCTTCACACACTATCATGATCTTCACTGTCTGTTAGGATCACCTTTCACACAGATGCTTTCATGCTGCTAGGGCAGCGATCTGTGCTATTTCCCTAAGCTACATCTAGTATCTTACTCATCTTCTTACAATTGTTAGTTAACTTCATGTAAACAGATACCTTATCTCACATTTACTCGTAATCAACACAATAATATATGTTCGCGCACCATATAGACAACAGAAATGCAATTTATACCCAATATATTCAATACAGAAAACAAGAAATAAATACACAGAATTGATGTAAAAATTCTCTTTATTAATGGTTGAATAGTTACAGACTCGATTCACCCTGCGCACTTAGCTGCAGGGGTTCGCGCACTTAGTTGCGGACTACTAGGCCTCTGCGCACTCGGCTGCAAAGCCTTCTCCTACTCTATGACCCAAAGATTCGACTCTACATTTAGGTCTTCCAATATCCTTCTATTCCATCATCATTCCTTCTAATCCTATTATGTCTCAACTACTTAGAGACACGCTCTATTTATACAATCCCATGGTCTGTGGACCATGGGTAGATCTCTAAAGCCGACATTACATTACAAAATTAAGGGCAGACAACCCGATGAAACATTTACAACTTCACGCTTCGCGCCCACAACTTTTAGCTAAAAACTCGGTTTTAAGCCCCAAAACTTTCCTTGGGGGATCCCGTGCCCAACAGGCCCCCAACACAAACATCACGACTCACCCTCGAGTCACTTTATCGGTGCAGAGATCTTCGCATGAAGACCTCCCAACTCTACCTAGATTACTGCAAGATCGGCAGCGCACTGAGCAGCTGCCTGTTGCGCTTCTTGGGTGTGTTGTTCAGGGGCTGCTATAGCTGAACTGCTGCCCTGCACCTATTCCTGTGTTCCCTACATCTGCACATGCTTGGCTTCAATCGAGGCTGTAATGACAAACACCTCATCAATCCATAGTTGTATGCATGCCTTCAAGACAACTTCCTTATGTTGCGCAATGTCTACCTGCTCCTTTGAGTGCTTTTGCCTACTGCATCTGTGCAAGCCTCTTTGTAAGGGACACCATCTGCGCGGTCCCTTTTATTTCATCGTACTATTGCTGTAGCTTGCGCTCCTCTATTTCTAAGTGCCGTATGTTTGAGTCCTCTTGCATAGTGGTGAGGACCTCGAACGACTCTTCAAATAGTTTGGTGCAATCCTTCACTACACTGCTCATCTCCATTATTCCTGTTGTAATGGTGTTGGCACACTGTTCCTTCACCTTAGGTGGAGTTGAAGGTTGTGCCTTCAATTTCAGCTCAGCTACTTGAAGGTTCAACTCCAACTGAACCTTAGCCATTTCTTCTTTTGCCTCACGCACCCCTACTGCTAGTCTCTAGATGCACGCCTTCGTTGGTTCCTCAGCTGGGATGGCCAACTCAGGGGCCATCTAATAGGCTTCCTCAACCATCTCCACTAGCTGTCTGTTTTTTTTCACGACCTCGTTGCACTGCAGGCTCAATTACTCAATATTAATCTGTTGCTCACTCATCACCTGGAGCGTGTGGCCCCCCCTCGCCCATAGTTCTACAATCACTCCATCCAGCAGAACATAGAGCGTCTCCCAAGGGAGCGCAGCCATGTTTATCCCAACTCCCTTCAGTGAAATGACCATAGTCCTATCAGCCTCATTTTCTATAACTAGTGCACCCTCTCGCAGCAGTATCGTGTTGGTCATGTAGACGCGCATCATTTCCTCAGCCGCGGTTGTGCCTACTCTGAGGCGATAAAGTACCAGCCTGAGGAGTGTGTAACTGAAACTCCTATATCTATGTCTGGAGGGCCCCCAACACTATCTGGTTTTCCTCTGCGAACTACTAGAGGGCCTCTTCAGTGACATCCTGCATCGTCTCCCCTATGTCATGGAGATCCTCCTCAGTGAGGGTGATCAAGTCGAAAGAAGTCTTTGAGGCTTTCAACTTCTTACGTAGCCCCACCTGCTCTCTCAGGCATTATCGCTTCAGCTGTGTGGATGTTGTCTGTGGGTTCGCGCTAGCTTCCTCTATTTCTATCTCTTGTTAAGACGAAGGTGACTTCTGGGCCTCGCGCTCCTTCTCTCTTCCCTTTTGTTGTTCTTCTGCTGCCTTCGTAGCATCCCATGCCTCTTGCGACCTTGCTGTTGCTTCATTCCTTCTCTTCTCTACTAATCGTGCCATCCGCAGTTTTGCCTCCTCCTTCTTCCTCTATGAAATAGACTTCTCTGATTCCACCACGGAGCTGGTAGGAGCGCATCACTTCGGCAGCAATGATTTGGGCACGGTGAATATGACATCGTCCGTGGCCAGGTAAGGTAGCTCCTTCCATGCCTTCGTGGGGTCCTTCCTCACCCTGATGTACACATGATGAAAGTCTACCTTGAACTGAGCAGAGCTCTGCAGACTGTTATAAACAGTGGGTGATAACCTTAACTTGTGGTTAATCCCCATTCTGATGTTTATCTCCATGAACACCCAAAATATCTTGTTGTCTCTGATCCTCTGCGTGTCTTTAGTTGCCCATAGTGAAGCATACTTCGCTACCTCCCGAAGATCCTTCGCAATCATGGAGAACTAGCTATCCTTAGGTAATTCCTAAGCCACCAACACTATGAATAGTAGAAGCCATGCATAGGGGAATGTCTTCCCATGTTCCTGTGCCTCACGACAGTTTTCCAAGAACTCCATGGACAAGTAATCCGCCCAGTTAAACTGGACCCCCTCTAATCACTGTGTGGCAAGTGCAACCACTAGCATGGGCACCTCATCCTTGCCACACTTCCGCATAAATTTCCCAGCTAATATCTGTGTCACAGCATTATTGATACTAGAGATCATGTACCCTCTCTTTTTCTTCTCTAGCTTGAACTTCTTCTTCATGGCCTCCGTGATGGCCAAATCATCACTTTTACCCTCAGATATATTTGTTGGATCCTCCTCTTTGCAAGGGAGTTGGGTAATTCTGTGAATTAGATGATCCGTGATGGGGAGGGGCTCCTGCAGCCATAAACACCCACCATGCACCAGGCATAGCAGCTGCCTGATGATGAAAATAGTCACTGGGGTGCGATGATAATGCAGCACCCAGAGTAGGTTTAATAACCCTGCTTTCTCTACTCCTTGCAACCACTTGTGCAACTCTAATTCTATGACTCCTACCACTATATTTTTCTTTGGCTGCATTAGTTGCGTGGTTGCCAAATGTGGGAATTTCTCATGGTCAGCGAGATCCTAGTTTTCAAATTTTAGAACCAGCACCCATCCCAAGTGCGCTCCATGAAAAACGATATCATCGGGTGGAAGTGAAGTCTGCAGAGAGCTCTTGCTCTCATCTAGGTCCTTGGGCACCCTTGCTTTCCCCTTCCACGGAGGAACATATGCGGGTAACCTGGTTAGAGGGTCCACACCCTGGGTTTCTTCCTCCATTTCTTCATCCTCCTCCTCTTCCACTAGGATTTCTTCAAAGTCTTCTTCCTCCCCATCAGCTTCCAAATTGATTGCCTTCCCCTTTTCTTCCACGGTGAGCCTCATCATTAACATATTCCTCGGGGACACACACATCAGTACCATTGGCTACTTATCTTTCTTGGGTCTCGGTGTGTGCAGTGATTTAGGGATTTTTGCGATTGTCCTGACGCTTTCTGGGGCTTCTCCTACTGTCATGGCCTGCGTGGCCTCTTTAGTGGTCATCTCTCCGATATCCATGGCTTCTTCAGACACTGCCATATTGTTATTCCACAAATCTCTCAATGGCTCAGGTAAGTGCTCAAACAATGTCTTCAACTTCAGAGTATCGAACAAATTGGGGTTCATGAATCTCTAGGTGCACAATAGCTCAGTTCTCAAATTGCCAAGGGTTTTTTGCTGGGCAACCCTTTCCACTTTATAGCACCTTTTGAATTTGAATTTGACCATTCCGCCCACTTTCAATCCATTAATGTTCCATTGGCAGCAGATTTTCCCAAATTTAGCCCATAAAGTTCGCCTTAAATGCCTGTCGCTCGCTTCATTTGGTCTCAAACCAAGTGATGCAGGAGCATCCAACACCCTTAATTAATGGAGGAATCCAAAGCGGAGCGAAGAGGAGGATGGACCAGGGAGAAAAATAGGGACAAATCTGTTTTAAAATGGAGAAAAATATGGAATGGATAAGTCTGTAGAAGACTTTATCTGCCACATATGTATGCATGTAGCGAGCTTTAGGGCTTTAGTTGAGTGATTCAAGGAAAGGATGTGATTGGATCCTTCACAGTGATCCGATCCAATGTTTCCATATAAATATATGTGTGATAAACCTGTGTGTTCAATAGGAGGGGGACACAGAGTGATATAAATAGAATTGGTGTAAATAGAGTGTTGAAATGTAGTCAAAGGAGAACTTGTTCTAAGGCTGAAATGGCTTAGCTTGTAATCATCTATATATTTATAATAGATATGTGTTCTGTGGCTTTTCCGTGTGTCTGCGTATTATGTCCCTTTCCAATTCTATTATCTATATATGTGCCGAGGGTTTAAATCTCAAATTGTGAGTGTGTTGATCGACCATCGATCATGGTAGGATCGATCACGATCCAATGAAATATTGTTATATATATATGAATTTCATGGTGTGAATGTAGGTGTATGGCAGAGAACTATGTTTTAACAACGAAATCCATCAATCCTTATCTAAATTCCAATTACATTAAGGAACAACGCATAACCCATTAGTGGATCTGTAAAGTAGACTTGAAATTACATATAGAATGGCCTATACCCTTGTCAGGTCCGGAAGGCATATCAGATCGGAGCATTGGAGTGGAAGGGAATAAGGCCTTAGATAGGCATGGTGAGTGACCACCGATGAAACAAGGACCGTTGGATTGAAAGAGGATGAACGAGGGAGATGCAATCAGCGATCGCATAGCGAGAAGGTCAAGGAACGATGGTCTGTGGAATGGCAATACACCAATGGCCGATATTGAGATATCACCAATAAACTGATCGACGATTGGGTAATTGGAGTTTCAGAGAGGGCAAAGATTGGCATGGAGGAGAGTTCAGCGATGAATGGAACCACTGATAATTATGAATGCAGGCTTAAGGGATTTGAGGTCCAACTCATATGGTTTGACTGTGTAATTCCCATTGTTTCAATGTCTTATGATAATTTGAAGATTAGAATTTTTTTAAAGGAAATACCGATAGACTTGTGGGCTCCAATAGTTGAATGGCTCATGATTTTAAAGGCTTAAGGCCTAAGAAATGCTCTCGATAGGCTTAGTGGGCCATAACCCATAGGCCTCAAGATTGATTTTGTAAAGGAAAGGGATTTTGATTAACCCCCAAATTCCTATTTCCATCATTTGGTATTAGAGCCAATGAAGGTTCTGCGTGCAAAGGAAGATTAAAGAATGTCCTAAGAGAAAGAAGAGGGAGAAGGAGGTACAATGGGTTAAAGTATGGAAAATTATGGTCTTACTATCGTGGAGATAATGACAGCTGAAGGTGAGAAGATTGCAACAAACCTAGATGTTATAGACATATTTGGGCACTGCAAACCCAATCACATATGTCCATAAAACAAGGGCTTCTAAGTCCCAAAAAGTGTTGTTTCATACCCTAAAGGAGCAAGGTCAGCTGATTACATCATCTCCCTGAAGTTCTCCATGAAAAACTACTCAAAAATGGTCAAAACTAGACCATCTCACTTACTCCATGGTCAGGGTGCGATGCATCGCACCTACTACACACAGGAGGTGTGATGCATACTGAAAAGTCCTTCTATATGGTGCGATGAGTGAGAATAAACAAATGGCAGATATAGTTTGCTAAGTGGATGATCAAGGAATCTTCTAGAAACTTCTCATATGACACTTGCCTCTCAGAATTCGCCCAGGGATGAGTAAGAGATCAATGAAATATCCAAGTGGAGCCAAGAACTATCAGTGGAATGACACTAATCAAAAACCCAGAGCCGAATCACACCTTTTTAAATATCTATATATGGATCCCTCATCCTAGAGATCTAGAGGTTAAGAGGCTGGAATTTTGCATCTTGTAAGGAAGTGTTGTTGGTTTCCTGGTGGAACATCATAGTGTTGGGTGATATAAGCTTTTCATGAGGTGAAGAAGTGCTTTCATGCTAGGAGGATGACGCTGGGTCAAATCAATGGGTTGTAATCCTCTCTTCTAATCTTTATATCAATAAAGCTATTCAAGTTTTCCTCCACATTCTTGTATGTTTGATGATATATGCCTTTGTGTGGTCAATATATATCTAGTCCTATATTGTTTATAATTGTAGATCTCTGTACTTTGAAGGTATTATGCTGCTTTGACTTTACAGGTACTCTTTGAAGTGGAGTAATCAAGGAAGGAGTGACAAAAAGATCCGTTAGAGGGGAGAAGGAACAAACAAGGAACCAAGCGAAAGATTGAGGTTGGTATTCTTTGCTCCTCTCCTATCTACTTCTCATAAAGGAAAA
>APFE031202385.1:35352-51659 GCA_000404065.3 Pinus taeda
AAATAACTTTGACCTGGACCCTAGTGTCCAAATTAGCCGTTTAAGTAGCCGTTAGGTAGCCGTTGGAGTCTCTGCTCAGTCTATTTAACACGCTAAGCCTGATTTGTGTCTTCAGCTTGTCCTGCCGATGAACCACACTAGTTGGTTCGAAACGCGTTGACAATGATCTTTGTTATGTGATTTACGCCGAAGCTCTTCTTACAAATATGATGGATCACAGAAGCCTCAATTCTACAACTACCAATCCATTTCAATGTCGCTGATATGTTAAAGAGAAGTCACTCAGAGAATTCACCAACCCAGCTTGTGTCTCATCCACTGCAATACCTTTACGCTTCATTCTTTCATGACCGCCACCCTGAACCCTGTATCATCAGATCGTTTTCACCTCCACAAAATCATTTGCTCTGTTCCGTGTTGTAGATGTGGGATTCATTAAGGCCCTCCTACGATGGGTCAGTTCTTGTCGACTTCAGCTCATTATCCAAGAATTCGACCTAGGAACAACCCCTTCAGTACTTTGAAGCTTGCATGACTCAATGTCAAGTTTCTCACTTTCGGTGACAAGTTTACATCAATGGCCTTCGACCGAAAGATTTTGCGTGGTGTTCGCCACCAAGTCCCACTTTCACACCACGTGAATTGTATTTTTGTACCTTGAAGGTCATCATCATTATCAGTGATTCCTCTCGCGCCGGTTAACAACTTACATCATTGGCTGGTAATCAAGTGATGTCTTTCCATGTTCAACTCCAGAACATCTTTTCACATGGATTGACTTGTACTTTGGGCGAAGATTGAAAGTTTGAAGACCCCAGATCTAGTTTCATCCATCCAGGCTGCGATATATTTAGGAAAATAAAGACATCAAATGTACATCATTGTTGCACAAATGATCATCTAAATCAAAGGATGATGGCTCTATCAGAATCATCAGTCTGCCACACAAACGGTTGTCTGTCCTATGTACATGAAAATGAATTTATAAGGCTAAGCATGGGAATGCCAGCCTCAGCTAGATCATGAAAAATATTATGAAGATAATGTATTGTCTTGTATCTTATTACAGGTCACCTTCCAGTTTGAAAAACCTCAGATCCTCATGATAAAGCATTTCACCCAACATCGAAAGATTTATGACCTCATGCTTTAGGGGGAAATTGTTATAGACATATTTGGGCACTACAGCCCCAATCACATATGTCCATAAACTAAGGGATTCTAAGTCCCTAAAACTGTTGTTTCATACCCTAAAGGAGCAAGTTCAGCTGATTACATCATCTCCCAGGAGTTCTCCATGAAACACTACTGAGAACTGGTCAAACCTGGACCATCTCACTTGCTCCATGGTCAGGGTGCGATGCATCACACCTACTACACATAGGAGGTGTGATGCATACTGAAAATTCCTTCTGTATGGTGCGATGAGTGAGAATAAACAAATGGCAGAGACAGTTTGCTAAGTGGATGATCAAGGAATCTTCTAGAAACTTCTCATATGACACTTGCCTCTCAGAATTCGCCCAGGGATGAGTAAGAGATCAATGAAATATCCAAGTGGAGCCAAGAACTATCAGTGGAATGACACTAATCAAAAACCCAGAGCTGACTCACACCTTTTTAAATATCTATATATGGATCCCTCATCCCAGAGATCCAGAGGTTAAGAGGCTGGAATTTTGCATCTTGTAAGGAAGTGTTGTTGGTTTCCTAGTGGAACATCATAGTGTTGGGTGATATAAGATTTTCATGAGGTGAAGAAGGGCTTTCATGCTAGGAGGATGACAATGGGTCAGATCAATGGGTTGTAATCCTCTCTTCTAATCTTTATATCAATAAATCTATTCACGTTTTCCTCCACATTCTTGTATGTTTGATGATATATGCGTTTGTGTGGTCAATATATATCTGGTCCTATATTGTTTATGATTGTAGATCTTTGTACTTTGAAGGTATTATGCTGCTTTGACTTTACAGGTACTCTTTGAAGCAGAGTAATCAAGGAAGGAGTGGCAAAGATCCGTCAGAGGGGAGAAGGAACAAGCAAGGAACCAAGAAAAAGATTGAGGTTGGTATTATTTGCTCCTCTCCTATCTACTTCTCATAAAGGAAAATGAAAGTAACTTTAGTTTGTTTGTTTCTAAGATAGCTACCTGTCTTAGTGGGACTAGTAGCTTTGCATGGACACTAGATTTCCCGATAACACTAGAGCATGGAGTGCTCATATGGTTCCAGAGGAGAGAACTTGACAGATGCCAAAAGATTGAGTGAGGAGAGCTTGGTGAGGTATCATGTAGCAGAAGGAGACTGTTACTAAAGAGGCTTGATTGTAGCTCACAGAAGACCATGAAAGTAGTTCAACTGAGGAAGTGAAGTTGGTAGAATTGCTAAGAACAAGGAGAAGCATATGACCAGGAGGTCATAACTTTTTGTGCCTCAAGAGTCTAATGCAGGAGCATCCAACACCCTTAATTAATGGAGGAATCCAAAGTGGAGTGAAGAGGAGGACGTGGACTAGGGAGTAAAACAAGGACAAATCTGTTTTAAAATGGAGAAAAAGATGGAATGGATAAGTCTCTAGAAGACTTTATCTGCCACATATGTATGCATGTAGCGAGCTTTAGGGATTTAGTTTAGTGATTCAAGGAAAGGATGTGATCGGATCCTTCACAGTGATCCAATCCAATGTTTCCATATAAATATATGGGTGATGAACCTATGCGTTCAATAGGAAGGGGACATAGAGTGATATAGATAGAATTGGTGTAAACAGAGTGTTGAAATGTAGTCGAAGGAGAACTTGTTCTAAGGTCAAAATGCCTTAGCTTGTAATCGTCTGTATATTTATAATAGATATGTGTTCTATGGGTTTTCCATGTGTCTGTGTATTATGTCCCTTTCCAATTATGTTATCTATATATGTGCCGAGGGTTTAAATCCCAAATTGTCAGTGTGTTGATCGACCATCGATCACGGTAGGATCAATGGTGATCCAATGAAATATTTATATATATATGAATTTCGTGGTGTGAATGCAGGTGTATGGTAGAGAATTGTGTTTTAACATAGAAATCCATCAATCCTTAGCTGAATTCCAATTACATTAAGGAACAATGCAAAACCCCTTAGTGGATCCATAAAGTAGACTTGCAATCTCATACAGAATGGCATATACCCTTGTTGGGTCTAGAAGGCATATCAGATCGGTGTGTTGGAGTGGAAGGGACTAAGGCCTTAGAAAGGCATGATGAGTGACCATCGATGAAAAAGGACTGTTGGATCGAAAGAGGATCAACGGTGGAGATGCGATTGGCAATCACATATCAGGAAATTCCAGGAATGGTGGTTTCTGGAATGGTGATAAGCCGATGGCCGATATTGAGATATCACTGATAAACTGATCAATGATTGGGTAATCGGAGTTTCATAGAAGGCAGAGATTGACACGGAGGAGATTCTAGTGACGAGCAAAACCGCCAATAATTATGAATGCGGGTTTAAGGGATTTGAGGTCCGACTCATATGGTTCGGCTGTGTAATTCCCGTTGTTTCAATGTGTTCTGATAATTTGAAGACTGAAACTTTTTTAAAGGAAATCACTATAGACTTATGGGCTCTAATAGCTGAATGGTTAATGATTTTAAAGGCTTAAGGCCTAAGAAACACTTCCAATAGGCTTAGTGGGCCATAACCCATAGGCCTGAAGATCGATTTTATAAAGGAAAGGGATTTTTATTAACCCCCAAAATTCCTCTTTCCATCACCAAGCATCACATCATGAATAGTGACTATAATGGTCACTTTCCAGCCAACCCGCACGGTAGCACAACTACCCTTACATTGTTGCGGACCCTGTGACACCTCACTACTGTGCAGTCTTGCCATTACACAGCTCTTGGGAAGAGTAGTTTATAGTCCCACGCCTCCTTTTAGCTGACTGGAGCACTAAGACTATGCTTCATGCGGCTAGTCAGATGGTTGGGCCACCTATGTAAGGCTTCATCTGACTATCATTTACTTTTCCTAAGAAGAGTTCCCCACTTAACTTCTCCAACTGCATCGCGCCACCATTTGTGATTTCCTTAATAGCATATGGCCCCATTCCATGTAGCAAACTGAGAAACTCTCGGCGGTGGTCCCCAAGTCTGTCAATGTAATTGAGCTCATTTCGATCTATTATTATGACCTTTATATCAAGAAAGTCCTTCTTTATTCCTTCCTCAAACTTCTTGACTTCTGCTTCCACCATGGTGCTTTTCTCCCTCAACTGAACTCTTTCATTCATGAGTTCTTAGACCATAAGATCACTCTGCTGGATCTCTTCCTTGAGTCCGAACCATTCGTCTTTGAGCTCTTCCAACAGCATGAGCCTTTCTTCCAGGGCTCTGCGGTCCATTACCCATGCGAGCACCACTACGCATGGGCTAGACATGATAGACTCCATAGGCATTATGGATTCTACTCCATCGATCAACCACAAAGGAATCTATCTGGGTACATCGAGGTCCCAACCACTTCGCTGCGTGTTGCATACCTTGTTCAGCCCATTGTACACCTTGTCAAATGCTTCCATGTACGTAACCTTCTGCGCGATTATTCTTCCCACATACTATCTATCCAACCTTAAGAGCCAACTGCACATTCGTCCCCCCAAAATGCACTTATTGACCATACCTCTCAGCGCGGAGTTCATGAGCATCTGCATAGGTTTCTTTCCAAATGTCTGTATCCACCTGGCTAGATGTGCTCGCGAATCATCCCGTCCATCATACTTGTCTATTAGTCACATCTTAGGCTTCCCAAAATGCATGCGCATCATTATCCTACATTCGCACCAGTCCTCAAAGCTCCCTTTGTGCGTACCCCACCACCTCGAGGGCATAGCGTGTAGTACCCAATTCAAAGCCTGGAGGCGTTTCTTTTTCATCACCTCCCTTTTGAATTCAAGAAGGTATCTACCTCACTTAGGCCATCATAAGTAGGCAGGTCCCTTACTTTTGTCAATAAATAACGCAACGACCTTGTCATCATATTACAATTCAGTGTTCTGCCATTGCTTCATTTCCTCATCTGAATCCGAAGTACAAGAGCTCTCGTGCTCCCATGCAACCCGTCCATCTGTAGTGGGATTCACCCAGTCCTGGTTTCGCAGTATTATCTTATAGATGCAGTCCAAATCATCATCGCTTTCATAGTCGCGGACCAGATTTGTATAGCACGATCCTTTAGCAGGGTCTAGAGGTATAACTAGGTGTAGTGACTTCCTCTAAAAAATCATCTTGCACTTCTTCAGATTAATCATCTTGTTCATGTTAGTGGTCTAATCAATTCCTAAAAGCGTGGGGTAGGGATTTCTGCCATCAACAATCCTTATCACTTCAAAGTCTTCCAACACGCTTGCTCCCTCAATATCCATAGTGAATCCTTGCAATCACCCCATGAGTATTATCTTATGCTGGTTCACCATTCACAGCTGAATAGGAGACCACTGCAGCATAGGCTCCCATGCGCTCCCATGTCTGCTTCGGCAGAATATTTGTGTCCGACCCTAAATTGAGAATTACATGGTCCATATCATATTCTCCAATCTTCGCAGTTAACCTAATTTCTCTTCCCGTCCTTGTCTTATGCTTTCCAATCTTCAAGACTACGTGCAGTTCTCTTGGCGTGGTCCCAACGCATCTGTTAATGAGATACCGTAATCCTTTTGCAGCCTTACTGTCGCGTAGTAACTTCATGCATGTTTCCAGGAATGTTGTAAGCATAGATGGGTCCATCTTTGGCTCCAGTATATCTTTACTTCTTGAAGTGGAGGCCTCCATGAAGCTCTTCTTAGCTTCCATGAAAATTTCCCCAGCGTGCTCTAAGTCAAACTCTACTTCTTTCGCCAAAGCTTAGAAAACCAAAGTACTATCTTCAGGCTATTTTCCTTTGTCATCTCCCGTCGTGATTCTACTTCGAAGCACAATGTTCACATTTGGATCTTCCTTGCACGGCTCAAACATCATCATCTATAGGTTCTAAGTCAAGGGATGTGGTAGTGCTCCTTCGTCATGTATCCTAGTTATCAGTGTAGGACAATATTGCTTCTCATGATCAAACAAGGTGCAATTTAAACATGACGACTGTGTCAGATTCGTACAATCATGGGCATAATGTCATGGCCCTATACAATTGTAGCATATAAACTAACCGCAACCTCTTTTGGGTCCTCCTCTGCCTCAGCCTCATTTGCGCCCCTGAAATCTGGTTTGCGTTACTCCTGCATTCTATTCTAGGGGCCGCGGTTTAGCCTGAACTCTGTAGGTGGGAGTTCTATCCATCATCAGCTCATAGTTCCTACAAGTGTGCTCGTTGTGTCCCACTGACCTACAAAAGTTACAAAACAAATTGGTGCAAATTTTTTGTATACTTTTGTACCAAATTACAGTTGTCTGTAACGTGTTTTCCAACTAGTTGGAAAATTGCGCACCACAAGGCAGGTTTCATGCTAGGTCCTGCTTGTGCTTATGGCCTTAATGGAATCGATCCTCCTCCCGTGAGGTAATTTGCAAAACCTAGGCATTGGTCTTGATCATGACCCTGACCCTTACATATTACGAACCACACCTCTTCGCACACTTTTGGTCGAGCTGTTCTGTCCTATTTCAAACTCTTCATCTCTAAGCATTAATTTTTCAACTGCATGTCAATCTGCTAAACTCCCAAGTTAGGATCTTGCATTGGGGTCTCATGAAGCCTCATCGTAATCTCTAAGGCCTCTGCCTTAGTCTCTAACTTCTTTTGTGATAGTGTGCTCCTTAAATGTGGCATTAGCGATGCTACAAAGCATTCACGATGTTGTCCATCCATCAGATTCATATTAGCTTCGTGAATCATACACTTCAACCTTTGATCCAACTCCCAAGCAGTCTCACCCAGTAGTATCTTGATTTATTTGAATCTAATGATTGACTGTGCTTTAGACTTTGGCCTGTTAAATTATTTTTTTAGCGCTGCTTGGATATCATAATTCCCACATTTGGATTATCTTTGGAGTGCTTAATATACCAGGTTAGCACGCAGTCCTACAGGGTACTAACCAGTGTCCCTTTCTTTATATTTCATATATAACTCCCTACGCTTCGCATACAGCTCTTACCATGAACAAAAATTGGTCTGGATCGTCATTTCCAAATCCCTTGAACACATACAACTTTATCGTGCTTGCCATTTTGACTTGCGATGGTGGCAGAGGCAGTATGGGTGAAGATGGAGGTGAAGGCAGTGATGCTACTGGTGGTGTGGGTGGTGGTGGTACTCACAGAATTCTTTGCCTTATCAGATGGATCACACTTCATGGTGAGACCTTTGTGAGTTCTTCCTCATCCCCTCGTGGAGGTAAAATCAAGGGGTTAGTTTCTGGTACCTTATTTCCTTTGTTCTTGTAAGCTTTTCCACTTCGCATAGCCCTGAACAATAAGGTGATTGCATAACTCTCTTTTCACATAATAACATTTTAATCTAAGTATTCAGGAACATTATGTACTTACCTCACGGTCCCTTGAGAAAATGTCGCTCTGCCTCGCTGTAGCTAACTGAGGTGTCAACCGTGAACTCAGTAATGAATCCTCCTATAATATGATCAAGCCAATGATCGACGACGTGTGTGATCTTATCTTCCAATGCTTCCAACCTTCGCACTAACTCTAGGGTCCACACAATAGGATTGTTGAGTTTCCACCTTCCTTGGCTATTTGCTAGCTTCCCGATCAACTTGTACAGCTTAATAGGAAAAGACGTGAAGAATATTTCGTGGATCTCTGTGTATAGGTAGTAGTCTAACTTCTCTTCTTTTGTGAGTCGCAGGTTCTTGTTCTCCTGCATCACAAACTCATAAATCCTCTTATCCAACCAACCTTCAATTTCCTTCTTATTTGGATTCCAATGATATGACATCAGACCTCTCTATGCCGATTCTGAAACTGACAACGAAACCATTTGTTAGCTTGAGGGGGCCTGACCTAGGTTTGGAGTTAATTAGCCAAACAAATCCCTACACTACTAGCACTTTCGGCATCAACCCGTAGTGTGCGGACTAAAGTCTCACCTGAAGTAGTATGGGGGGATGTTGGAACCAAGTTTCTACACCCTGGAGATGTCTTAGGGTCAATTTAATCCAATTATGCCACCTTCACGCAGGTTGCATTGTGCACTGTCCTGACCTATGAGACCTTCATGATCTGTTAGGATTGCCTTTCTCACAGCCCTAACCAGGGGCTGAGATGCTTTCACGCTGCTAAGGCAGTGCTCTGTGCTATTTCCCCAAGTTACACCACGTATCTTACTTATCTTCTTACTATTGTTAGTTAACTTCGCCTAAATAGATACCTTATCTCACATTTACTTAATCAACACAATCATATATGTTCACGCACCATATAGACAATAAAATGCAATTATACCCAATATATTCGATATAAAAAACAAGAAATAAATACACAGAATTGATGGAAAACTTCTCTTTATTAATTCTTCAACAGTTACAGACTCGACTCGCCCTATGCACTCAGTTGTAGGGGTCCGCACACTCATCTACAGACTACTATGCCTTTGCACATATAGCTGTAGAGCCTTCTCCTACTTTACGACCCAAAGACTCGACTCTATGCTTAGGTCTTCTGCTATCCTTCTATTCCATCATCATTCAGGCTTCTAATTTTATTATGTTTCATCTACTTAGAGCCTCGCTCTGTTTATACAATCCCATGGTCTGCGGACCATGGGTAGATCTCTAAAGCTTACATTACATTACAAAATTAAGGGCGGACAACCCTATGACTCATTTACAACTTCGCGCTTCGCACCCACAAGATGCAGTCTTTACATTGGATTTACAACTTTTAACCAAAACTAGACTTTAAGCCCCAAAACTTTCCTTGGGGGATCTGACACCCAACACATTAGCAATTTCAATTTATGGATCCACTGAATTAGTTGCTTCTCCATTGGCAACATTATCTATGCCAAAATCAGCCCCTACTAGTAACACATCATCAACATTGTGATCCACTTTCAAGTGAGATTCACCAAACTCTTCATCTCTTTGTAGATCTATTGATACATATCCATCTTCATTTTCATCTTCAAGCACTACTACAACATGCTGAACAACACTATTATCTTCAACTTGATTACTCCCCCTTACACCAAAATTGCTCTCAAGGATATGCCAAGCCTCCTTTGTTGTCTTTCCATATGGAATGAGGGGAATAATGTTATCATCTATGCATTATTGTATGCATTTTAATGCTAAGGCATTTTTCTACCTTTTGACTTGTAACTCTTTAAAAGTGACCACAAACAACTCTTGTTGTTGCTTTGACTTTCTTAGTCTCTTGGATTTTCCCATTTATTTAATGAGAATGCTATAGGTCCCACACTCTTTATTTCAATGATTTCATCATGTTTAGTTGAATATTCACCACGAATTCATATTCAATTGGTGGGCTCAGGCTCCACAATAGCTCATGCTCAAGTTACAATCTCTCACATAAGTTCCACACTTGGAATAATAAGTTCAAAACCTTGGAGAATATGACTATGCATTTTCACTCACCAGATTTACATCCAACCTTTGCTTCACTAATTAAAAACTTTAACATGTATCTCCTCAACCTACCGCTATTGCACATATCATAGTTCGAATGAAATGGTTTCAATAGAACCCACGTAGCATGCCACTCGGTCAAGTACGTGCTATGTCACTCTGGGATTAGGATGCACTGAATCAGGATGATTATACACTATAATTAATCTAGTCTCCCTCTACCAACGAATCAAGTCTTGCAAATATCAGATGAAAGTATCAACTAAAGTGACCAAAGATAAGTCACCCTCTCTTCTCTTTTGGACTCACTTCATGCGGCAAGCTCTATGTAGCATAATTCACTAGTTGATGCATCAATTTTTAGCATATACAACAATCTTATGCTCTACAACAACTCATGCACTTATAGAACAACTCACACAAGTTAAAAATGGAAAAGAATATGTCTAAAAAAAATCTCCTTAATATGACCAAATCTCTACAGGCCCAAGGAAATACACAATGATTCTAGCTTATGACAACAAATAATATTGTGGATGACCTAGACTTTTGAGCGATGATATAAAATAAATATGCCTTCAACAAAATAATAAACAAAAGACACTTTATGAAAAACGACCAAGTTAAAAGTAAGTGACGTGGCAACGAACTGTCAATTTCATCCTCCCTTGGTTTCAGTACCTCTAAGCCAACCTCCCAAAACAACCAGGACACTAGCAATATATAGCTCCAACAGAAAACTTGAATAATATGTGATAAGACCAAAATAGTTTGTCAAATAAGGGATAGATAAGAACTTAGTTGCTAAACAGATCCAGAAATGTATAATCGAATTATAAAAGAAATACCAAATTGAGAGATCGTGGGTGTAAATTTGGAAAAATATTGTGGACAAATCTACAGAGAAAAATCTACCACGTAATAGCTTCAGATGAAAACCAATTCATAGAGGTAAAAGTACCACTATTCCACATGCTAAATTGTAAAAGATACTGATTGTGCCGAACTAGGGAATCATAGTCTATAGAATGACTTTGAGGTCTTTCCTTTCTTTCATCATCTCTACTTTGACTTCTACTACGAATGTAGGAAGGAATCACGTTGCTTCGACTTCAATGGCGATAATCGTGCTTTGTCGCTACGCACAGTGGTATGGAGCTAAGGGGTGTAGTAACCCTCATTAAGCTCAGAATAATAATATGACAAGCTACGAATTATCAGTCATCAACAATGAAAACATCTTTTATTCTGGATTTTCCTTCAACCGGTTTATCACTCAGAAGTGACGATGACTGATACACCAATTTGACCATCAAGTCGAACTCCAACATACTTAGTGTTAATTTATTGTAGCAGTAATCAAGATGAAACATCCAATTCTGAATCGTATACAAAACTCAAAGAACAATGAACAGTAAGTTCCCTATGTTCATTGTAGTCCATGGGGTGTTGAGCGAAGAGAAATAAACAAAACCAAAGAAATATCGCAACCAATCATTTGGCTAAAGCCTTTGCTTGAGAAGGTGATCACTTTATTATAAACAAGGGAATGGTTATGTTGATGGTGTTGGACTCGCCAACATGTTAGGAGATCTCCCTTATAAGAAGTCCCAACTAGACCTCAGACTGTTTGGTGTAGGAGTCCCAACAATGGGTCGTACAGTATCACCTTGATCGTGGTTGTGCATAGAGGTAAGTAGGATGTCATTGTTGGTAGCAAGGGTGTGACTGGTACAACAAGTCAAGGAAGGTGCATGATGGATTTTAACACATAGAAAGTGGGGTGAGTGTGCCCCTTGGAGACTTGTGAAAGCACATGCTAAGAAGGGAACACATGATCAAAGATGCATAAAAAATTGGAAAGCAGGTTAGCCAACGATCCAAACTGATGGTTAAACCATTCACTTCTCAGTAAGATCATACATATATATATAGAAAAATTCCATACATACATGCGTAAGCTGTAACAAATAAAATATATATAAATAATGTAAAATAATGTAAATCATAATAAATCATAAACAATAGTTAGTTAAGCTAGTAATTAAATTGAAGAGGCGTGTCTAATAGGATATGACTCTTCATGAAGAGACACTTGGCTGATATATAAGCAAACCTCTCATTCTCATTTGTAATTCATTCTTATTCTTATTCATATTTAATATAATATTTATATCCTCAATGGATAATTTCATATTCCAAGTCTTTTGGAGTAATTAATTTGTAGAAGGAACCTTGTTCGCTTCATTTGGTATCAGAGCAATTCAGTCCTCTAAGTTGCTTAACTGGTGCACAGAGCTCGTCAACCGTTTTGCCGTAAAATTGAAGCATTTTGCTATCGAAATGCGTCAACCGTTTTGCCGTAAAATTGAAGCATTTTTCTCAGAATTTGGGAGTTTCTCCTTTTCTCCATTTTTTTAGGCCTTTGGCCATTAAAATTAAAATTAAAAGAAAATTCACTAGTTGGAGGGTCTCCAATTCTCTAGTTGACCTTTGGCCATAAATAAAAAATTAACCAAAAAAAAAATACAAGTAAATAAAATAAAAAAAAGAAGAAGAAAAAAAAGGTAAAAAAAAAAACAAAATGGATGAAAAATCTCACACTAAGTATATTTAAAACTTTTATGTGGAGAAGGCCATGGTTTTAAAAACAACCCATGGTAATTGCCCATGGTATTTTAAAAAGTTGAGGAAAAACAAAAACAAAAAACAAAAGGAATACGTTTTACTTTTTGTGGAGAACATTTTGATGTAGGTTTTAAAAACAACCCATGGTAATAGCCCATGGTATTTTAACATCGTGACCATGTCATATGAAAAGACGTGACCTTTATATTTATTAAGTGGAGTGACATTAAAAAGTTATCAAGGGAGTAATTAAGTATAGAAAAAAAGGGACCAATTTATTATTTAAAAAAGAAGTGAAACTATTATTATTATAAGATAATAAAGTTATTTTGAAAAGGGGTCTTAATATAAAGAAATACATACATATATAGAGGGCAACAATATAAAGAAGTATTTTTTTAATAAAAGGGTATTCAAGTTTTAATAATCCACATTAAAGGAGAATATTTGAAAAATATATAGAAGAAATAAGTGATATTTTATAATAAAAATAGCTCAAGGAAAAAATGGAGACTAGTAATGAAAGGTTTCTTGAAACCCATAGTACATTTGTTTACACACTTTATAAAATCAAAGGATCACTCATAGGGAGAGACATCGTAATCTCTATCAGTCCTACTGAAAGAAGTAATTATGTTAGTCCTAAATGTGCTAATCAATTGGTGATTCCTAAATCAAATATAGTTGAAACAAATATTTTTGGCAAACAATACGATATAAGCAATCTACACCTAAGTGTTGGAGATTATACTTTTACCTCACAATTCACCACGCAAACCTTATCTTTTAACAACAGTGACATTGTTTTGGGATCACCTTGGATGAAAACTCTAGGGTCCTTTATTCTAAATACTAAGAATTTTTTTTCAACATTTTCTTACAAGAAGAAGAAAATAACACTCCAAGATGTTACACTGAAACCTAATTTAGTAACGCCAAAAGATATATCGGATATTTCAAAAGTAATTTCTCAAGAAGGTGAAAATGTATTACAAAATATGCAAAATGAAATATGAAAAAATCACTATTGATAAAAATGAAGAAGTTTCTTAACTTAAAAACCATAGTGAAAAATTATTGACGCAAATTAAGAAACTTAATAAGGATAAGAAGTCATTAGAAACCAATATACAAAAATTTATCAAGAAAGAAGTATCAAATTTAGGAATTCAAGTTGATGAAAAAACAACAAATATCGATCCAGTGAATATGACAACTCAAGAATACAAATCAGTTGAAGAAACAACACACGTAGATGTTGCAGTTCAGATAATGAATATCCCAAGTGAATGTTCCATAACCATCTCAACAACATATTTGCTAGAAGAAAATATAAAAATTGGCACATGCCCAGTAAGGAGAAATCAAACCAAAAAAGTTCCATATCGGCATCTGCATCATGAGATCAGACGAATCAACCATGCTATGTATCGGGACTATTTAGACCAGAAACAACAAATTGATGTTTCAGAGAATAATGACGTAAAATCAATCCAGTCTTATGCTAACAAGTCGTTACAAAATTCCATTGATCAGAGTACTATACAGAAGATTAATCTGGGATAATCTGATCCCTTCTCGGTGTGACAATTTTGTTTGTCACTAAGAAGATGATATCAACTTGTATCGATGAGGATGACTATTCCGAGATAGAAAGACTTTCGAAGCCGAAAAAGAGATCAAACCTTTTTCATCAACAAGCTTTGAGGACAAAGCTTTATGAGGAAGGAGGCAATGTAACAAATAAAATATATATAAATAATGTAAAATAATGTAAATCATAATAAATCATAAATAATAGTTAGTTAAGCTAATAATTAGGTTGAAGAGGCATGTCTAATAGGACATGGCTCTTCATGAAGAGACACTTGGTTGATATATAAGCAAGCCTCTCGTTCTCATTTGTAATTCATTCTTATTCTTATTCATATTTAATATAATATTTATATCCTCAATGGATAATTTCATATTCCAAGTCTTTTGGAGTAATTAATTTGTAGAAGGAACATTGTTTGCTTCATAAGCAAATATATACATATATCATTAAAGTAACCAAGATAGTTGAGATACAACAAGAACATACGCATGAAACATGTTGGCTCTATTATATTAAAAGAGAAAGTTCCAATAATACAATAAAACCATGACCAACCACTAGTCCCGATAACAGAACGTTATAGTCACTACTGCCTGCTCCTCTAAAGAGATGTACTAGCTCTGCATTGTGGAGAAGTCAAGGCTTGTTACAATACACTCCAATCTTTCTACAAGATACCCCTATAGGAAGCTTGGCTACAAAAGCCCGTACAATGAGTTATGAAGTTCTATAAATAACAAAGGGTGGGGTGACCCTTAACATTCCCCTTTGTGACTATTCACCTACACTCATGACTCTTCAACTACTCTATGACTGTTACATTCAACTATCGACACTTGGACTTTCACTTTACAAGATGTCACATACAATCTGCACATGTACCCATGTGAGACAAAATAGGCTTGAGCAAGCCATGCAAGACATCCCTAAGACTCAAGCAACTATTGGAAGACTAACTCTTCGATATCCTCATGATGGTCGATGGTGGTGAACTAATGCAAAGCTTGGTAGTCTGTGATGGTGTCCATGTACTCTGTGGTGACATATTTCTGGAAACAAACTATTGCCTCTGTTGCATTTGTGTACACTAATTTGGCTCCTCTATCCAACTCGTCTGATAACATGTGCATAATCATCTTGAGTGTGGCCGAACCAGTGACATATTGATGTATAGTGTCTGAGTTGATCGCCAAATCTGCATTGGTGGCTATGAACATCAACTCGCCAAAGTACATGTCCAACTCCAGTTGGACTTGATTCTTTGTATTTTCCTTGGTGGGTGTCCCAATGTATAGGATCACATGTGTGCAGAAAAAAACATCCAAGCTTTTGAATACCCATGCATGTTAAGCCTGCAAACTGGTGATGAGATGCGGGAGTTCCTCATAGTTCCGGATCTGACTCCAGATGCGTGCCTTCAACTCTATCGCCTTGGGTTTCATCAAGTTAGGAAAGTGTAATGGGACTCCCTTGTATCTAATTGTCCATGTTTGTATGCAGTTGACGAGAGTGTGAAAATATGACAATATGTGTACTCTCCTAACACAAGATTTTTGCCAACCTTTGAGATGGACAACTGACTTATGCATGGTGATAAATCTGGAATACAAAATTCACATGATTGTCTCGAGAGATGATATCTCATTCAATATTACTATCTTAAAGTTAGCTCTCGTAGATGCTGTAACCTGTTCTCCTCCCTGCTTCGTCATCTGTAACTCCTTAGCCATTTGCTTGTTCTCTACTATCAAGAAGCAAGCACTTGTGCTGGTGGCTTCGACATATGCTCTGGTAGCATCAGCCAATGCTTATATATGCTTGTGCACATCAGATATGATCACTCATTCTTCAAACTGTGTAGGAGATGCATGTACATTCAGAGTAGTCACTCTACGCGATTTCACAACTCTATGTTGTGACTTGTCAAGTGTTATGTTGTGCATATTGTCTTCCGGATTGTCTTCAAAGATCTCAGTATCTCCTTGATTGCTAAGTACTTGCTTTGCTTCTAGATCTGGTGAAGCTGGTGGGTTAACCTCTTGGTTATAAGGCATGAGGTCAATATATTGTTCTAACTCTAGTTGCTCCATATCTATATCCATCTGCTCAAGTATCTGTTCAATCTCTTGAGCGAAGTCCTTCTCCTATAACTACTCAACCAGTCTGCTTTGTGCTAGCTACTAAAATGAGTCTACAACCTTGTTACACTGAAATTTGTCACCATGACTATCTGCAGTTAATATGGCTCCATCAATAGTCATATTATCCTCCTTGTCAAGCCTCATACCTCTGCTCTTCATGTCAAAACTCAAAAAGAGAGAAAGTCACTTAAAAACATGTTTATCTCTGGGTACGCAGGTTCTCTCTACCTTGCCTGCGTGTACGCACTCCAAACACACTGTGCCTGCGTACTTCTACGCTCTGTAAGCCAAAGGATGGGTTCGTACCCCTGTAAAGGTCAAAAGGCATGAGTTTCATCTTTAAAAAGTTACT
>APFE031202388.1:0-10102 GCA_000404065.3 Pinus taeda
ATTCAAACTCAACTATAAAGGTCAATTTTTTTAATACAATAAGAATACATTTTATTATCATTATAGAAAATAAACTTATAATTTTAATCTTTCATTTAGGAAATTGGCATCAAAGAAGGTAACTCAGATTATTTCTAGATCAAGAGTTGCAACCATGGCATTTAAAGTTGTAACTAGACCCTCTTATGGTTAAAATCTATTAACCAACTTATCAAAACCAATGAAGAATGTTAGAGACTGGAAAACAACACCAACAGAAAATAGAATGGAATTTTCATGATATGTTAGAAAAAAAAATAAAGCAAAAATTCAAAACAAATATATTTTTATTGTGCTAAGTTTGAATGTCAACAATGGAATTATCAAATGTTGCATGGTACAAGACATGTTTGGTACCGGGTACAAATATCTTTTATGCTTTTGTAAAAGGATCCAAGGCTATAGAAAAAATAAATATTGTTTTAAAAAGGGCAATTATAACATGGGAGAAAATTTTACAAAGATTTGTGCATCTATCATGGAAAACATTCAGAGATTTAAGCATTATTGTAAGCATTATTATATTTTTTTAAACGTATTTATCACTAAAATATTATATTTTATTTTGACAAAATTTTTCTCTGTCATTTTCAATTATGTTGGAGAGACTTTATCATGCAGAAAAATATATTATAGAAATGATTAACAGATTTCATATTGATAAAATAGGAAAAGAAAGAAGAATGAAATGAAGAGCAACGAAACTTGAAACTGCAAGAATAGATACACACTCTAGGGAAATAATGAATAAAACTGTCGACCTAATAAGGCTAGAAAGGTGACTTTTCCACATGTGGAAACTCAAGATGAAGAAGATGTTGTCATTAGTGACAATGAGTTCACCACTCATGTTGAAAATAATAACCAAAAAAGGAAGAAAAATATTCCCAAGGACGTTTCGTATTTCAATTTATTATAAGTAGACTCTTGTTTTAGAAGAAACTCCTTTAAATGATAAGATGAAGAAAATAAATGTTGATGGTCTTTTTTAAAAGGCCATGGTTGTTTCTAAAGATCATAATGAAATTTCTAAAGGAAACAGGGAAATCATAATATTAGGGGTTGATATAAAGGATGTTATTATTAATAAAACAAAATGTCATTCAAATTCAATTGAGAAAGAACAACTTGGTTGATGAGGGCTATACATTTTAGTTGAATGTCAAGCAGCTTTATAGACCCATAAAAGGGAAATCTAAATATGAAATTAAAAAGTTTGCATGTTCATAAGTTGAAAATTTTGATTAGGTACAATCCATATGTACATGTGGTTGACTACATGGCTCTTCTTGATTCAATGGAGGTTCCTACCAAGGAGGCATTTGACAGATAAAAATGTTTTGACTACAAATATTATGTGATTGGGGGGAACCTTTCTACAGAGGCTAGAACATAATTAATGCAAGAGTATCCCAATAATCCACTTTTCAAATAGTGAAATGTGTCATTTATGTTGGTTTAACGAACGAGGAATACAATTTATTGGCATGACATCATAATACAGATAATGAGTATAGTGTTAAGAACTCTAGGGCAGAGAAATGAGATGATTTCTCTATTAATGACAATTGTTTGTGAAGACTTTTTAATTTTGTAATTAAATTCTTATTTGATTTATTATTATTGTCTATTCTACTTCATTAAAACAACTACCAAACCATAAAGAACAATGATACAAATGACACCAGATGTAGGCTATAAGCCAGGGCTAAAACCTCTCCAGCCTTTAGAGGAAAACCCAAATAAATTCTTCATCTTATAGAATCTTCAACTGATGAATTCCAAGTTCTAGACCCTTGATCAAGAACTTCTCCAAAAAATAAGTCACAACGACCCTTCTTCTTTGAGTCAAACATTTATTCCTCTGTCCTCAGCCATTTATCTTCTATCACGGGTCTTTAACTTTTTTGTTTACATGTAGCATCCAGATGTCACATATGTGTACTCAATGGAGCAGATTCATGAGTTTCCTTCCTTCTCTATACTAGCACACGCCTCTAAAATATTCGGTTGGAATAATGCTTACCTCTTGACCGTTAACTTAGCTTCCTTCAAGATTTGAAGTGACCTTACTGTGGAAACCCTAGATTATATGTGTAACTTGTAAAATGGACTAGACCTTTGCATCTTCTCTTCCCTGGGATATAGGATTCTTCTAGACAAACTTAAATTGTGAACCCAATCTTCTTGAGCCTTGAAACACCTCCTAAATATGACTGCGACTTCTTCGTTTTGTAGCTGAAAGTGTGCCCTACTAGCAGTCTGCACGTGAGAGATAGAAGACCTAAAGACAAATCGAAAAACTTAGTTTTTTCTTCTTCTATGAATATTCCTTTTTTGTTATGACATAAGGCTCTTTCTTGTCTCCTTCTCAAACTTTTGCAATGGTGACCGATCTATCTAGAAGGAGGTCGAGTCAAATCAAATATCGACATCTTCATTCATGATTTGAGGCCAAATTCATATGTCCCTAGTTTGACTTGATCTTTGACAAGGCCACTTGAGTTTTTGCTTTGTGACTTGGTTTTTCAGATTTATTGGAATAAAATTGACTCAAAATGTTTTTTTCAATAGTACATGCAAATGGGTCTATTTATGACAAAGATGCATGAAATCAACACGCACAATGGGACCTCATCTACAAAAATAAAAATTCCTTAGCATAAAACCCATGACTCAAGAATAACATAAATAATTTTATTTTATTTACATAAATACATAAACCAGATTAAAAACATTCTTAGAAACTGAACTAGTACATATTTCAACATCCTCTAACTAGGGAGTATTCAAATCCATACAAGGTACTTGGACATTCTCAATATGAAGAATTCTCATAAGAAGATTCATATTGGTAAGCCATTTGTATAGCATCATATTATCTAGCATTGTCACATAGCAAGGCCTTGACTAACAACTATATATATCCACAAGATCAAAGCACAATACTGGAAAGACTAATGATTTATAGACACTCTCATCATTATCTCTCTCGGAACATACCCCACTCGCGTTCACTTAGAGTATGTTCCACCATGACTATGCTAATATTGGATTTCCAATCCTCAAATAATATCAGTCCTCTATAACTACTTTTATCTTGGATGCCCTACCACATCCTCAAAGGGTATCGAATGCCAGATGCTTATCCAATCCTCCATTCTTTCTTCCCAAGTGAAGACAATAATGATGTGTCTATCTCTCCCTCTAAATGATGGAGGATATACCTATTCCATTGAAGGAATGTACCCATTCCTATAAAAGGAATGCACCCAAGCTCCCTCTTAATCAGGGACTTGACCAAGCTCCCTCTTTACCAGGGACTTGCTTCCAGCAATTATTTAGGTGGAGATCATGGGAAGACCCATATCTAGACTTCCTTTAGCCCATATATGGACTTCCTTTATGCCTTGCTACATTTTTCATGTCATGTTTCCTTAAGTACCTTTCATCCCGCCACATGAGAATATGTTGTAGAAGACATCCATATATCTTCCCTTGGCAACCCTAGATTAGCCCATCCAAATATTGTCCAAAAATAGAAAATGATCATTAAGTCAAAATTACCTTTATGATGGTCTTTCATCATGACATCTCCTTGTTTGCATGAACATCCTACACGCATATTGACACATATCCAAAAATATATACAATGTCAAGGGTCTCTTTCATTTTCAAACTTTATTAGAATCTACATGTCTTTCCCATGTATATATCATAGTCAAATATTTTAGACCTTGGATGTTGATTTCCTTCTCCATCGTTGCATCGTTCATTATCTCTTCCTTTCTTTATTCACATATCTCTTCCCAAGAACTTCCAATTATAGTTCCTTTAAATTTTTCAACTACCTCATATTCTATATGAGTACATATTATGTTGATTTAGTCAATTTGTGAACCATGCCTTCATGCATCCTTCCAAAGGAGGAGATCCTTTCATTCATCATTTTATTTGCAACTATATGACATGACTTGATTTTATCAAATACAAGCATACATACCTCATTTTTATTCCTTTCAGTCATATAGAATTTCTTCAACAACTTCCTTGATTGAAAGAAATTCAATCTCTTGACCCGATTCACTTATTTTTTCATCATACCATCATCCCATGAATCCCCTACAAGTTGGAATTCCCAACGAAACACTTGCTTCTTCTAGTAGGTGAACCTTACAGTGAATATTCCATTAGAGGATCTTTATTATCCTCATCCTGCAAATGCTCCTTTTGAATGATGTACGATGAGATCTATACTAGATGAATTTATTTTTCCCGTAAGTACTCATGCTTCTAATGAGGTTACCAAGAGCTACATCCTTCTATAGGTGACATCCACATACTTCTATTTCAATTATCTTTCATGCTTCCTAATGATGATGTTATGATATCTTTCTTTCAATTGTATGCTTTCATGATGCCATCTCCTAACTTGATGCATCCTATCATGCTTCTAATGATTCCTTTAGAACAAAAAAAAAATATACAAAAACTTGAAAACAACTAAGTGAGGAAGACTATCTCAATCATGTAGAGATCTTTTACTTCCTCTTTCTTGGATTTCTTCTCTTTAGATTCTTCCACTTCTTTAGTGATATGGGCTTCTTCCCTTCCGCTTTTTTTATTTTCCTTCTTGAGGTTAAGACAATATCTCTTATAGTTCCCATATTCTTGAAATTCATAGTAGTGAACCTTTGTCATGTTCTTTTTTCGTTTCTGAGGACCGAATTTCCTAAACTTCCCTTTTCCCTTTGTCATAGCAGCATATGCTTGAGTTTCTTCATTTGATCCTACATCATATTTTATCTTCAACCTCGTTTCTTCAATTTTTCATAGTGACCATAGTTCATTGAATGGAGTAGCTTCCTTTTTCACATAGATACTTGATATGAAGTTTCCCAATCCTTCTGGTAGTGAATATAGCACTATGGTAGTCATTTCTTTGTCAGACATTATCTCTCCCAATTCATGTATTTGATCTCTTATTTATGATATCCTCATAAAGTATGAGGCTATTCCTTATTCTTTTGATGTCTTCATCTTGTATAATTCTTGCCTTAACGAGATTACTTCACCTACAGTGCTTATGGAGAATAACTCTACAACTTTTCCATATATTTGTTTTGATGTTTCTAATTTTTATACAGAGGGAATGAGGGGATCCTTGATGGATCCTTTGAGCCCTTACTTCCCCTTTCATATACATTGCAAGTGCTTAAGCATCTTCTTTTGGAGGTTTTTTGATTGAGTCCTTAACATGTTCCATAACCTCATTTTCTATGAGGTTTGGATTTGTCCTTTTCTTTCATGGAAGAAAATATGATTCTCCTACCAATTTGTTTCTTTCCTTGCAAAAAGATATTTTGGCCAATTCAGATGTAAAGATAGATACACTTACTTGTGAAGATGCTCCTTCAACTTGTTGCCTTCTCAAATATGTTGATGATATAGGTAATAGAAAACTTCTTCTTGATGAAGATGGTTTTCTTCAAAAGTGATCCTTGACTCCAAAGAGATGGATATCACCTTAGATCTTTTGATGATGATGACATTGTTATTGATCTTGCTTCTCTTGTATGAGTAGACTTCAAATAAATTTGATTTGTATATCTCTTCAACTTGATTAGAGGTAGGGTTTTGTGGTATATTTCCTTGAATGAGGAATTGAGCAAGGATCCCAAGAATGCTTCTAGTGTAGACTTATTTTTTGATCGATCTAGTATTTTGACACTTCCTTCAAGAAGATGATGTAGACCTTGACTTAAAAATGACTTGAGGATGAGATTATCTTCTATATGCTTTTATTCTCTTCTAGAACTTCGGCCCTTGATGCTTGAGTGTCAATTATGGAGCTTCCCTTCCTTAACTTGTCACCTTAGCTCTGGTACCATGTTGAGAAATCTAGGGCAGAGAAATGAGATGATTTCTCTACTAATGATAATTTTTTGTGAAGGATTTTTACTTTCCTAATTAGGTTCTTCAAGTTTTATTGATTATTATTATGTATTATACCTCATCAAAACATCTACCAAACCATGAATAACAATGAGACAAATAACGCTAGATGTAGGCTATAAGCTAGGGCCAAAATCTCTCCAAGCTTGAGAGGAAAAACCAAACAAATTCTTCTTCTTATAAAATCTTCAATTGATGAATTCCAAGTCCTAGACCCTTGATCAAGAACTTCTCCAAAAATCAATTCACAATAACCTTTCATCTTCTTTAACTAAAATTTCTATTCCTTTGTCCTTGACCTTTTATCTTCTATCGCAGGTTTGCAACTTTTCAGCTTATATATACCAATCAAGGGGTCACATATGTGTGCTCAATGGGGCAGATTCATGATTTTTCTTACTTCGATATACTTTCACCCTTATCTAATATATTTGTCTAGAATAATTCTTACCTCTTGACCCTTAACTTAGCTCCCTTCAAGATCTGATGTGACCTTACTACAAAAACCCTAGATTATATGTGTAACCTGGAAAATGGACCAGATCTTCTCATATTCTCTTCGTTGGGATAGAGGCTTCTTCTAGACCAACTCATATTTTGATACATTCTTGAGCCTTGAAACTCCTCCTAAATCTGACTGTGACTTTTTTTTGTAGTTGGAAGTGTGCCTGAACAAAAATCTGCACGTGAGAGATAGAAGACCCAAAGATACATCCAAAAACTTAGTTTTTCCTTTTGCTATGAATCTTCCTTCTTTGTTATGATATGAGGGTATTTCTTGTCTCCTTATCGAACATCTGTAATGGTGACCGATCTATCTAGAATGAGGCTGAGTCCTTCAGTATGTAGACATCCTCATTCATGATTTGAGGCTGACTTCAATTTTTCCCTAGTCTAACTTGATCTTTGACAAGCTCAACTTGAGTTTTTGCTTTGTGACTTGGTTTTAGAGAGTTCTTTGACTGGACATTGACTTAGTATATTTTCTTTCAATATGTAACATGCCCAAATGGGTATTCAATATATGAAACTGACTCAAATGACTTTATGACTCAATGAAAAATCCTAGGAGCTAACAAAGGGAGCTTCATCTACAAAAATGAAATTCCTTGAGCATGAAACCCATGATTCAAGCATATCATAAATAATTTTATTTTTCTTTACTTCAATTACATAAAATCATGATTACACGTCATTATGAAGACTAAACCTAGTTACATCTTTCAACACTCCCTCTTAACTAGGGGGGTATTCATAATCCATACAAGGTACTTAAACATTCTCAATCTGAAGAATTCTCATAAGAAGATTTGGATTGGTAAACCGATTGTGTAGCATCATATTATCCAGCATTGTCACATAGTAATGCCTTGACTAATAGATCTATTTCTCCATAATATTAGAGCATAATGTTGGTGAGACCAATGATTATAGACAACCTCGTCATTGTTTATCTCATAACATACCCCACCCGGGATCACTCAGAGTATGTTCCACCAAGACTATTATTATCTTGGATTCCAAGTCCTCAAAGAATATTGGTCCTATAAAACTACTCTTATCTTGGATGCCATACCACATACTCAAATAGTATCCAATGTCAGATGCTTACCCAATCCTCCATTCTTTCTTCCTAAGTAAAGACAAGAATGATGTGTCTATCTCTCCCTCTCAAATAAGGAGGATATGCCCGTTCCAGTGAAGGAGTGTACCCATTCCTATAAAAGGAATTTACCCAAACTCCCTCTTAACTAGGGACTTGACCAAGCTCCCTCTTGACCAAGGACTTGTTTCCGGCAGTTCTTTAGGTGGATAGCATGGAGCAACCAACTGCTTGAAGAACTGCTTATTGCAATGTCATGAACTTCTTTTTCATCATTTAGAAGTCTTAATTATTTTGGTACTTCTTCGTAGGGAACAGACCATCCATCACTTTCATTCATGAATCATGTTAGTCATGCCATCCTTCGTTTTCATCAGAAAGTGATCCATTAGTCCATATATAGCCTTCCTTCATGCATTTATGCATTTTTCATGCCATGTTTCCATAAGGACCTTTCATCCTGCCACATGAGCACTAGTTGTAGAATACATCCACAGATCCTCCCTTGGTAGCTCTACATTAGCTTATCCATATATTTTCCAAAAATATAAAATGATCATTAAATCAAAATTACCTTTGTGATGGTCTTTCATCATGACATCGCCTTGTTTGCATCAACATCCATCACACATATTGACACAACTCCAAAAAGATATACAGTTTCAAGTTTCTCTTTCTTTTTCATTCTTTATTAGAATCTACATACATTTCCCATGTATATATCATAGTCAAATCATGTATACCTTGGATGTTGATTTCATTCTCCATGATTGCATTTTTCATGATCTCTTCGATTCTTTATTCACATATCTCTTCCTAGGAACTTCCAATTATATCTCCTTCAACTTTGTCAACCACCTCATATTCCATATGAGGAAATATTTTGTTGATTTAGTCAATGTGTGAACCATGCCTTCATGAATCCTTCCAAAGGAGGAGATCCTTTTATTCATCATTTTATCTGCAACTATATGACGTGACTTAATTTTATCAAAGACAAGCATACATACCTCATTTTTCTTCTAGATGCTCTTCATCAGCTTCCTTGATTGAAAGAACTTTAATATCTTGACCTGATTCACTTCTTTTTTCGTCATACCATCATCCCATGAATCCCATACAACTTGGAATTCCAGACGAGACACTTGCTTCTTCTAGTAGATGCCAATGAAGATTCCATAGGAGGATGTTGAGTATCCCCATCCTACAAATGATCCTTTTAAATGATGTATGATGAGTTATATATTAGATGAATTTATGTTTCCAAGAAGTACTCCTTATGCTTCCAATGAGGTTACCAAGAGCTGCATCCTTCTATAATTGACATATACAGACTTCTATTTCATCTATATTTCATGCTTCTTGATGATCATGTTATGAGATCTTTCTTTCAATCGTATGATTTCATGATGCCATCTCCTAATTTGATGCATCATATCATGCTTTTAATGATTCCTTTAGAATAGAAAATTTGGAAAAGAGTCTTGAAAAGAACTAGGTAAGGAAGACTATCTCAGTCATAGTAGATATATTTTACTTCCTCCTTGGATTTCTTCTTTTCATCTTCTTCCACTTCTTCAGTGATATGGGATTTTTCCCTTCCTCTCTTGTTGTTGTCCATCTTGATCTTAGGAAAATATCTCTTATAGTGCCCATATTCTTGACATTCATATCATTTAACCTTTACCATATTCTTCTTTCATTTCTGAGGACCAAATTTCCCAAACTTCCCTTTTCTCTTTGCCATAACATCATATGCTTGATTTTTTTCATTTGATCCTACATTAGATTTTGCCTTCAACCCGGTTTCTTCAATTTTTAACAGTGACCATAGTTAATTAAATTTAGAAGCTTCATTTTTCCCATATATACTTGATGTGAAGTTGCCCCATTCTTCTGGTAGTGCATTGAGCACTATGGTAGTCATTTCTCTGTGGGACATTAGCTCTCCCAATTCCTATAGTTGATCTCTTATATCATATATCCTCATAAAGTATGAGGATATCACTTATCCTTTTGATATCTTCATCTTGTAGAGATGTTTCCTTAATGATATTACTTCACTTGCAGTGCTTATGGAGAACAACTCTACAAGTTTTCATATATTTCTTATGATGTTTCTAATTTTGATACATAAGGAATGAGGGGATCCTTGATGGTTCCTTTGAGCCCTTACTTCCCCTTTCATATACCTTGAAATTGCTTGAGCATCATATTTTGGAGGTTTTTTGATTGATTCCTTAACATGTTCCATAACCTCATTTTCTATGAGGTTTTGATCTGTCCTTTTCTTTCATGCAAGAAAATTTGAAGCCATGACCAATTTGTTGCTTTCCTTGCAAAAAGAAATTTTGGTCAATTTAGATGTAGACATAGATATAATTACTTGTGAAGATGCTCCTTCAACTTATTTCATTCTCAAATATGATGATTATATAGGTAATAGAAAACTTCTTCTTGATGAAGATGGTTTTCTTCAAAAGTGATCCTTGACTCAAAAGAGAG
>APFE031202389.1:1027-18148 GCA_000404065.3 Pinus taeda
GCTGGCTGCTTCTTGAGCTCGGAGGGGAGATGGATTGGAGCTCGGAGTTCTTGGTGGGAATCACGAGGAATGTCCCAAGACCGTGGACATCTCTCCACAAAATCAGCAGTGCCACTTCATTGTCTCCTTATCCCCTTTTTCGTTGTCTCTTGCTCCCTTTTTAATGCCAAAACCTGGAATCATAATGCATTAGTCACGTAGATAAAGTGTCTAACCTTCTTCCTACAAACAACATGAATAAACTAATAAATGCATGCATAAGCAAATAAAAATGAATGGTTTGAGCAAGTAAAATAGGCCAAAATGAGCCCAAATTGTACCAAAATTGGGGCTCATCACCAATCCATCACTCTCATCTATCTTCACCATCCACCCATCATTCTCAAGCTTCTACCACTCATTTTCCTTGTTTTCCTAAAAAACTACAGGATGCCCTATTTTACTACATGATACAAAAATACTGAGTGGAGATTTATTTTTGCCATAACTTGAAAATCGTTCATCCACTTTCAAATATGTTTCAAGGGGAGATGCATATGGATGATAGTAACATGCCCAAACAATTTTAGCAAATTCCATTGCACGGTTTCCAATAAATTGACCTCCATCACATTAAGTCATTTTTTATTTTTCTCCAGATCGCTGCATCCATTGATCAAATTTTTTCTATGGGGAGGTGCATAATCCAGTCTACCGTTTGGGAGATATGGTCAAAACAAGTCGTTGTCCTATAAACCTACAAGATACAGAACAATACGTACAGGATTGGTAGTGAGCAGTTTTAAAGGAGATTCAGAGGTCAAAGAAGCTCCTCTAGAGCTTAGCAGGAGCATCAGGATCATTGACATCACCATCCAACACCTGGACATCAACATTAAGTCAGCAGAAGCATGCATGTCTCTCCAACAACCATCAGGTACGTACAAGTATGCCATATTCTTGACCTCTTCTCTTGAGCATATTATAGTTAGAGATTTCTTGTCAATGCATGAGAGATGGGGTTTTATAAGCTAAGGATGGGTCAATATTCTCAATCACCTTCAACTAGTTGGTTGTAGCTCACTCCACTCATGCAATGTTGAAAATCCAAATTAAGAAGGATGATGATTTCATGGAATGAGGATAATAGTTAGAAGAAGAAATTTTTGAAAAGGCCAAGTTCACCAAAACATTCGAAGCCCTCCATCCACTTCATATTCACTATCTATTCATCATTCATCCACCTGATTTCATTCCTGAAAAAAAAAAAACAGCGAGAGCATCATCTCCATTTTCATGAAATTTCCATTCGCAAGTCAGCAAGAAGGACGCTCAAAGAGAAAAGGAGGATCACAAAGAGACCCCTATCACTCACATTTTTATTTTACCACTCATCATAATTCATTACTCCACCATATCTGTCATTTTTTCCACTCCTTTACTTCAGTTTACAAAGGGACTGTGTTTTATATAGGATGATCCTGTAGGAATTATAGTGACCTAGAAATCCTACAAGAGGCAGTCCTAAGGTAAAAAAATGATTTTCTATGCCAACAAAATGCACCCCCATCATCATTCCATCACCACATCTTCTCCACCATCATCACCCCTGCATTCATCCTTAAAAACAAAATTAGTTTTAAAAAAAATGATTGCAGTCTTTGAAAATAAGGGAAACAGAGAGGAATAAAGAGCATTGCGTGAGTTTTCCTTATTCTCCACACTCAGTATTTATCTGCATCCATGTCACCATCTCAATAAAGTGTATGATTAAGGGTTATAAGGAAGAAACAGTTACATGACATCCTGTAGCAGCCTATCCCACATAATACAAATCATAACAGCAACAAGCCTCTGACATGATGATCCAAGAGTGGAAGGAGCTCCAAAGTAGCAGCAACACCACCCTATTCAACCATAGGTACCTTCATAAACAAATGAGTCATCAGAAAACAACAAGAAAGGGAAGAAGACTCTTATACAGTTTGAAGACCCTGAGAGAGGAGGAATGACTACTATAGTAAGGCAAAATGTTGCTACAAGAAGGAAGAAATGAACAAATTATTCTAAACCCCAAGATGGCAAAGCTCTTTCAGAGCACTCCAATGCGATTAGACAGTCACCTAGGCCACAAAAGAGAAGAATAAGGTGATGAGCCCTAGAAATGAGTAATTATATTGGCTCATTCAACATCCTAATTCAACTTAATATACCATCCTCATTAGTTTATTGCATGTTTTTTATTATATTTATGCTAATAGAGTGAATTGGGTTAGTCATTATGCCAACAAGTCTAATGGGTGCTTTGTGCAGTTTTTTTGGTTAATTTGGAGACAAAATCAAAGGTTTAATGAGCACTTGGCAGCCAAATTTGTGGAAAAACAAGGGGGGGGGGGTGGGGGGCAATTTGTAGGAAGGTGTCCCCTTCATTTATGAGCCCTTACCTCGAATTCTCCATCAAAAACTCAGAGCATAAGGGGCAGCCAAGCCAGTCAAGTAGGATTGCTGTTAATTGCAAGTTTTGGCAGCCGAGTCCCTAAAGTTTAGGAGGACTGTTTGGGTCCTCAATTTGTATAAATAAGAAGGCTTAGGGCCTCATTTTAGTTAGTTAGTTGGCAGTTCGATTTTGGTCATTTTTTAGGCAGTAGGTTAGCTCTGCATTTTAGCACATTTTCAAGCATTTTCTTGTAGATAGTTTTTTATGTAACTATTATTTCTTGAGCAATAAAGATGAATCCAGCTTTGCACCAGCTCTAATATTTCTCAGGAGGCTGTTGCTCTTGGGGTTGGGCCCAACCCAAGTGCCCAATACCTCCTTTGTTTACTTTTGTGTGTTTTTCCTACATTCTTAGAATAAAATCTGCTATTTAGATTTAAATCTTGTTTTGTTATTTAGGTTGCTTTTGATGATTAAAAAGGCTTTTCATATTCAGATTGATTTGATAGGTTAATAATAGATAATATCTTCTGAGAAAGACTATCAAGCACCTCTGATCTCACCTCTCCCTTAGTGGGACCATGAGCTGGGACCAAGGTGTTCTTGCTGCCACCAAACACAATGTCTTTGCTTCATCATGCAATTATTAGTGTTAGATTCTCATTTGCAGAAGTTGATACCAGTTGTGATTACATGCTCAGATCCATTTTTTTTTGGTTTCCATAGTTTATTTACGTGATTTGCTTCAAATAAACTGTTGTGCATCATGCTTATGGTTTCTAGGTCAAATTAGGTTAAAGTAGTTAGATATTTGGTTTGCATAGCCTTTGTTGATCAATTTTGGGAAATAACGTGTAGAGTACCTATGATACCTCCTCATCAATCCTTACCCCATCCATGCAACCTGTTTCTTCCTCTAAGTCATATTCTTGCCTCTCATTTTCCATGTTTTCTCACTTTGCCCTAGTTTCTACATTCTTGTGCATCATTGCTCCCTCCATCCTCGAACAAATCCTATCATTCTTTAGCCTCATTCACCAGGTCCTAGACCCCTTAACATCCTTATCCAACCTCCATTTCCACTTTCCCACCATTTTTCCTCCATCAACCCTCCAAAATCCTCTTTTCAGAACATCGTGTAGAAATTAGAGAACATCCTATAGAAATTTCAGAACATCCTGTAGAACCCCTACAAACTTCCTCTAGAAGCTCACGAAAGTGGTTTCTTGAGATCTGATCACTGTAAAACTCTCTGAAAGGGTGCTAGGGACCCCTTAGGCCCTCTTTTAACCTTCCCAACCTCCCGCAAGCATTTCCTTTCGCCAATCCACCTCTGCATAGTAAAAAACAGTTAAAACACATGCACAATAATTCTGCGAACTTACTCAAAAATACAAAAAGATATTTCTTTTCAGATTCCACCTCAGAAGTAGCTTAGTCGCATGCATTTTACCTTTCTAAGAGTCAATGGCATTCCTTTCTGTAGCTTTCATCATTTTTCTTGCACCAGTAGGGTTAGTTAGTAAAACTAGGGTTTGCCAGGGTTTGCATTTCCTTTCCGCTTTTCGCTTCTTTCTGCAAGTAGATTAGCCTTTGTTGAGTTAGATTCCATCCATCATAGTGAGAAGCTTCTTTTAAGATCTCATAGAAGTTGGCTTAAGCTCCTAGCGAACTTGTGTCAGCTAATCAAGTGACAGCCGCGGAAAGAGCTAGTACTTGTGCATATAGCACCGTCGCTTCCAAGTTTGTTACAAACTACCGGGTTGATAAAAGTAAAGAAGGAAGCCCTAGGAGTTGCAACATTATTGCTGAAATATTGGGGCCCACCATAAGGCAACAAAAATAAATAAGGCATTCACCATCAAAATAAAACTCAAATTGCAGTGATGAAAACAGCTATTCCAAGAGGTCTCCAATCCCTTTCTAGTTTTTGTATAGGGCCTAAAAATGGGAGAAATGCATGGGAGTCAAGTTGAGGGCCTACATTAACCTCATTCTATCATTTATGCACAAAACTAATTTCATGTAGTTTTAACACAGTTTTATATAGTTTTGACATGAATTACTACATGATGTCGTAGTTCTAATCTAAATGAATTTTGAAGGTGTTAGAGGTGTCTAAACAATGGAATAAGGTAGCATATGGTTGATAAGGGAATGAAAAACCTTGGCAAACTAAAAAAAATATCCAAGAACTCAGTTTGAATAAGGGAAAGAAAGAAAGCTAGTGGTCTCAAGAAACAATGATTTTTCTTTGAACAAATATGTTTTTGGGCTTGTCCTTGTAGATCTTACAGCCAAGATTCTTAATGCACAAGAGAGACACCACCAGGGCCATGGATGAGGCACATTAAGGTCACTAAGTTTCTCAGAGGATGAGCAACACTTTCAGTACGGGGTATGATGAGCCTCTAAATTAGACATAAATTAAGGCCTATGTATCTAATTTAAATAATAAATTTAAGCCTATGACCATCGTTCAACACATTAAACCTCTCTTTTTGCATTATATAATTTACTTTTAAATTTAATATATTCATTAGGAAGGTTTATGAATAATTGAATATGTACCTAATATTATTTATTTTTTGTAGAATATTATGAGAATATTGGACAGATTATGAAGAGTTGGAGGAGGAGATAATTGAGGGACTTGTTCCCTACTACTGGAGGATAAATAATAAATAATAAGTCAACAAGATATTATGGAATTATGGCACAAATTGTGGAACTCCAATGATTAAGAAAATCTAGGAATGTGTTCAAGTAATAAAGGGAGCAGATCCACCAATCAAGCGAGAAGATCCACTAATCAAGGAATTTCAGTGGGGACAGCTTCCACAAACCATGGTGAATGATTCTTAATCATTTTGTATAAGTACCAAGTAAAATTTTTCTCTAGGGAATGATTGAGAAAATCTAGGAATGTGTTCCCTGCCATTTAATGCAAATTCCTAGTATTGGGGACTAGATTCACTAATCAAGAGATTTTGGTGGGGAAATCTTCCTACATTCATGGAGAATGATTCCTAATCATTTTTTATAAGTACCAAGTATAATTTTCCTCTAGAGGGGAGATTTTCATTAGTGTTATTATGGAGAGAGCTTGTATTTTTGCAGCTCCATTGTATTTCCTTGCAGGGATGTAATTCTATTGATGAAAATAATGAATATTGGTGTCATGTTTAGCTTCTAATCTTTTTCTCCTACATAGGTCTCTAATTTTCCTTGGGATTTTCCATCCCATGAACCTCAAAGGCCTTTTGTATCATTTTATTTCCTTCTTTTCATTGCTTATTCACATGTATCTCTAGTTGTTATTTCTTTCTATTTCTCCATTTAGTATTAATGATTTCTTGTTGCAAGATTGAGTTAAATAGTTTATGTAAGTTCTTTTGAAGGATCACAAGTATTATTTCATGCTTTGAAAATCTTTGGAAGTTCATAATAATCATTGAGTTGCTTGGGTTAGTCTTCTTATTCCCAAATCTAGATTGTTGGACCTCTTTTTTAGCAAAGAGCAATAAATTTATGCTATTTTTTAGGGCATTCTAATGAGCTTCAATAGACTTGATTTCACTTGAATTAGATCAAAAAAATATTCTAATTCATAAAAAAAATCACCCCATTGCATTTTCACTTGATTTGGTTAGGAATTGTTTTGATTTACTAGCTCACTAGTTCTCGAATTTCTAGATTTCCGACTAGGAACGTTTTTTATTTTTTTAAGTAGGTTAACAGAGGTCGTTTTGAGTGATTCCACTTGGAATAAGTACCTAGGACATCCCAGTAAATAAAAAAGTTTGTCTCGTCCAGTTTGTATTTGATTTTCTTGGTCATTAAATCCTCACCAATTTCATCATTTCACAAGGAAACTTATCCAAGCTTTTTGAGAAAATCCATCCATATCCCATCTTTGGTTTTGAGTTCTGAGTGATCTTAGAAATTTTCTCACTCCATAACCCTTTCATTGAACCTCCAACATCCTTAATTCGCCTGGCACATCACCAAAAGAAATTATTTTTCATACATGATTTTGCATGAAAAGAAAAAAAGACAAAAACATATTTATTTCAGTCCCTTTACTTACATATTAGTGATGTTTGATGCTTCTTACTTCCATGCTTACATAGTAGCATTTGGTTCATGATCATTTATCATTATTGCAAAGCATAGTTTCTTGGCAGTTAATTAGGAAATTGTGTGATTTAGCATTGAATTTCCATCTCTTTCCTTGTACTTTCTTTCTTGCAATAGGTTAAGTTTCCATTTTTAACATTTTATTTTCTGCAATTAGTTTAGGATTTTACTTCAGTACATGCACTCCATTACATCATGACAACAAAGGAAGGATATATTATATGCCGCAAATATAGTGTTGACACCTCTTAAGTTTGTACTAACCTTTGATTCGTAAGTAAAATTGGTAGCCTTGGGAGTTGCAGCATTCTTGTTGCAATACCTAGGCACATCACATTTTGGCACCATTGCTAGGGAGTTCTCCAAATATGCATTTTTTTCTTCCCTAGTTGATTCATTTCTTTTTAATTTTTGCAAAAACAAAAAAATAATTGCGTTAGGCATATTTCATTTCAAAAGTAGAAAAGTGAATTGCATTAGTGTTTTCATTCAATCATAACAAAAAAAAAAACTCCAACACCAACCCACCTCCCTAATAGATCATGTGGTGCAATAAGAGTCACATGACCATTCACTTTTGGAGGTAGACGAAGAAGATGACAAATAATGTCGAATAAATGGATGGAGATGATGACAATGAGGAAGATCCTCTCGGATTTATCATTCAAGATACTGATGGTAGTGTGCACATGAAGAACATCCCTCCCTCATTTGTTCCAAAATTTCATGGTCTGAGGTTAGAGGATCCGAAAACCTTTATCTTTTAATTTGAGATTGTTTGTAGATCTTATGGTTACTTATTAAAAACTCAAAAACTAATATTGTTTCCAGCAACATTAAAGGATAGAGCCCTTAAATAGTTTATAAGTTTAGGGACTAATTCAATAAGATCATGGAATGATATGCAAAAGATATTTCTATAAAAATATAAAGATCATGATCTTAAAGAAGAAATCTTTAGAATGAATCAAAGAGAAGATGAGAGTCTAGAGGATCTAATCGAGAGGTTCATGTATAATCTTAAGAGGGAAAAGCTACATCATTTAGGATCTGACCCGCTAAAAACCCTCTTACTTAGAACCAATAGGGATGAGTGAATTGATCTCCTTAATGTTATGAAACCAGCTGAAAATAAGATAAAAAAGATAGATAAACGCCTTAGAAATAAGCCTTTTCGAGGGGGAAACCTCGTTTACATTACACAAATGAACAATTCTTGGATGATACAAATGACAAGACCTCCTTTTTATATATAGGAGTCTAAGGGGTCATAATATAATCAAAGCTGACCTAACAATAATAATGTAAGTGCACAATAATAGCAATAGTGGGCTTATATGGAGCACAATAATAAAAATGTGGGGACTACATGGGCACAAAAATATAATAAGGGGGTTGTACTAATAACAATAAGTAGTTCCAATAGTAGTATAGAACCTAACATGCCCCTCTCCTTAAAAAAGTGTTGTCCTCAATGCTTGAGTAGTTCTTCATGCTTTTGTATAAAAGTTTTGTCCTCCCATGTGGAATCTTCAGCGGGTAATTTCTGCCACTTGATGAGATACTCTGAAACTTATCGATTTCATAGCTACCGGGTTCTTGTTTTTGTGATTGCTCTAGGTTCCAATATCATTTTTCCTTCTTCATCAAGTTCTGGCAATATTGTTTGAACTGAGATCTTCTGCAACTTCTGAATGAGTGGCCACACTTCTTCGTCGTTCATCCATTCATCCCTTGCTTCTTTTATCCAATCTGGTTGGATAATAGAAATAGCACTGAATAATGCTTCCACATCCTTATCCTTTGTTGAGAGTGCATCTACAACAACATTTTGCTTCCCCTTTTTGTAGATGATTTCAAAGTCATAACCCAACATCTTTGCAACCCATTTTTTTTGTTCTTCTAAAGATAATCTTTGTTCTAAAAAGTATTTAAGACTATCATGATTGATACCTTCAAGTGTCTTCCCATTAGGTAAGGTCGCCATTTCTTAAGTGCATGTAGTATTGACAACATTTCCCTCTCATAAATAGCTTGTTTGAGATGTAGCTCTAAAAGTACCCAATCACCTACATCAAAACTTCTTTCACTGTGATGTTGATATGCCTGTTGTTTCATTTGATTTTGCACCAAAGTGGCAATACCCTTTAAAAGTTGGAGAACTTTTTCTTGATGAACGATGTGATATTTCATTGCTTGAATATTTTTCTTCTTGATATGTCCTTCTATCTTGAGAGTTCAAGGAGTGTTAATTTCTTCCAATGCATTACAAGATATGTTTGGATTTATTTCTTGATGCTTGATGTGATCCTTCACTTCTTGAACATTTTTCTTCTTGATGTGTCCTTCTATCTTGATAGTTTGAGGAGTAGTAATTCTAAATAATACATTACAATATATGGTGAGATTCATTTCTTATTTCTCGATGTGATCTTTCACTTCTTGAACCATTTTCTTCTTGATATGTCCTTCTATATTGAGAGTTTTAGGAGTGTAATTCTTGCCAATACTTTACAAGATATGGTCAGATTCATTTCTTCTTTCTCTAGCATTCGTTCCTCGTGTATATCTTCTTATTTCAATGTTTCTTGATCCTTTACTTCCTCCACTTCACATTCTACGCAAAATAATTTATTCTTAGCACACTTATGACCTTTAATGTATTTTTCATCACAATTGTAACAAAGTCCTTTTGCTCTTTTTTTCTTCCAATTGTTGTGGTGTCCACCTTGTAGGTTGTGGAAGGTTGGGAGAAGCAACACTTCCATATTTATAGTTGTGAGGGGTAGAATTCCTTGTTTCCATAATTTTGCTTTCCACTTTCTTGCCAACCTGAATTCCTTCTCCAATGAATTAGGTTCCCAAAGAAGAACCTCACATTAAATGCTATCCTTTAAAGTCGCTATGGAGACATCAATCCTATTCTCATCAAGAATATCATTTTCCCTTATATTCAATTTTTGAAAGTCCTCAATATTCTTTGCAATTGAACACTTTTGTTTTAGATTTATCAATTGGCTAAAGAATTTTTTTCTCTTTGTATCGTCATAATGTGATATCATTTCCTCTGTGAAAATTGACCACGTAACTAGTGGTTTACGAGAAAAAAGTCCTTTATACCATAAAAATTGATTCGGTTCTAAATAATTAGATGCGATACATACCTTTTGTAACAATGGTACACCATGTAGATCAAAATATTTCTCCATCTGTAGTATTCAATTTACCGGATCCTTGTCATCAAACTTTCTCATCTCACTTTTTCTTGATTTTAGGAGCTTGATCTTGAAAAGTTTGTAACTCTATAATTCAGATCTTTAAGTTCTGAAACTTCAGCCTGTAATAACACTCTGTGTCCTCTTTCTAACCCCTCAAGTATGATCACAATTGGATTCATGAAGAAAGATTTATTCCCAATATCCCGCAATGACCTAATTATAAACTTGTTCGATAGATAAACTTATACGAAGTGTCATGTGTCACTGGTTTGACCTTAGGTTCTGAAAATTACACCCAACAAACTACAATCCATTTCATTTTTGTCACTTTTTACAAAATTTGAATCAGATGCATAGAGAGAGTGTTATGACTATTTTCCCTAGGTCACCTAATTGGGATATTATTCAGGAGCCTACAAAAACCATAACTTTATTGGACTATATCTTAGAAAATGTAGCGTGATAAGATCTGAAATTTGGGCTCGATGTTCAGACTGATTTCTTCTCAAATGTGTTTTTGTTTCAACTTCTGAAACTTTGTAGCGAAAAATTTATAGTGAAAGTGCCATGATGACCTGTTTGGAGTAGAGAAATCATAGATTCCAGAGCTCTGATGCCAAATGTTATGAAACTAGCTTAGGAAAAAATAGAAAATATAGATAAATGCCTTAGAAATAAGCCTCTTCAAGGGAGAAACCTCATTTACATTACACAAATGAACAATTCTTCGATGATACAAATGACAAGACCTCCTTTCTATATGTAGGAGTCTAAGGGGACATAATATAATAAGAGCCGACCTAACAATAATAATGTAAGGGCACAATAATAACAATATTGGACTTCTATGGGGCACAATGATAACAATATGGGAACTACATAGGCACAACAATATAATAAGGGGGTTGTACTAATAATAAGAAGGGGTTACAGTAGTAGAATATGGACCTAACATTCTTTGTAGATCTTATGGTTACTTATTAAAAACTCAAAAAATGAGATTATTTTCGGCAACTTTGAAGGATAGAGCTCTTAAATGGTTTATACGTTTAGGGACTAATTCAATAAGATCATGTAATGATATGAAAAATATATTTCTAGAAAATATAAATATTGTGATCTTAAAGAGGAAATATTTACAATGAATCAAAGAGAAGATGAGAGTCTAGAGGATCTAATACAGAGGTTCATGTATAATCTTAAGAGGGAAAGAATACATCATTTAGGATCTGTCACAATAAAAACCCTCTTACTTAGAACCAATAGGGATGAGTGAATTGATCTCCTTAATCTCATAATTAGAGGTGATGTATGTCAATTTTCTTTCGAGGAAATTTGTGAAACATGCCAATACATATCAAGAGGAAAAGCAAGAGTAGGTAAATCAACATCAAGATTGGTAAGTCAAGTTAAACTTGGAAATTTGTTTGATGATTTTAAAACATAAATTCCTAGCAATCTAACCAAAAAAATAGAAATGTTAACAATACAAACTGAGAAAAAAGAAGATGTTTGTGTTGTCCATGCAGAATCACATGATGTTAAATGTTGCTCCTCAATACCAAGGTTGAAAAAAGTTCACCAAGAGGAGAATGGAGCAAGTCAATTGCCAATGCAACAATGTTATGTAGCTCCAAGAGGACCATGGTAGCCTATTTAGCCTAATATGATGCAATATAATAATTCAAAATTTCAATTTTATGCACATCCACATCAAAGTAATTCGAGCACACCCTTTCCTTGGCAACATTGGCCATCTCAACCCTAAAACTGATCTTGGCAGCAAGGTGGGCAAGGAACTTATGGGAGCCATCCACAATATCCTCAGTATCTTCTTCAATATGCTCCATACCAAACTCCATGTTATTCTTACCATTCACCTCCACCACAACCACAACCCCATCCACATCCATGTCAAATATACACTCCCACTCAACTACTTGTACCACCATTTCCAAACCCACACATTGAAGTAGGTCAGCCCACTTACAATGTTGAGGTACAACACTTCCAAACAACTCCTCTTGAGCTAAATGGTATTCACCATAGCTTAGAAAGAGTATTGCAAAAAAGAGATTATATTGATATCATTGAAGGACCACATCCAGAAGAGGAAGACTCAAAAGAGAAGATCAAGGAACCATGGGATGCATTTGATGAAGAAAATATATGAAAATCAGAGATTGAGAACAATCCCTCATGGTTACCATAAAATCCTCCATGTATTCAAGAGATCACTCAGCAAAAAGAGGAAGACTTGAAGGTCATGGTAGAAGAAGATATACAAGATGATCTAAATCAGCAAGTGGACCAGAGGCATCACAACTATATTGAAATATGGTTTCAGACAGTCACTAAGTTACAACATCACTCTCTTCCTCAACTATGCTTGATCCTTTCAAAGTCAAATCATTTGGTCTCTAAAACCCAGGTACATGTTGAAGCATACATTTCAAGCCTCCACATCATTTTGTTTGTCATATTGGTGTTCACATGGCTTCGTTGGTTGTATTCTTATACTTGAAAGTGATTTTGTTTTTTATGTAGGGTAGGGTAGAAGAAAAAAAAATGAAAAATAAGAGAAAAACAAAACTAAGGTGTAAACATCCTTGGAGGCACCTCAGGTTGGCTCATTGATTGAAAATCTCCATGAGGTGGTTAATGGGTTGGAAAAAATAAAATAAAAAGGAGAAAAAAAAGAAGATCCTAGGTAAAAACCTCCTTTCAGGTGCCTAGGCAGACCTACTAGTTGAAAACCTTATTGAGGCAACCAATAAGCCTACAAGCAAAAAAAAGAAAAAAACATGAATCCTTGCTTCATGCATGCATGTACTCTCCAACATCTACAAACAACAAGAGCAAGTCGGTACGAAAAGGAAAATTAGTCAACCCTAGGCAAAAGAAGTCAAATTTTGACTTTCTCCTACTTCGTTCAAATGCCCTAAGAAGGCCAAGGCCATGACAATACATCACCCTCATCTATTTTCACCATCCACTTATCATTCTCAAGCTTCTACCACTCATTTTCCTTGTTGTCCTAAAAAACTACAGTATGCTTTGTTTTACTACACAATACGAAAACACATAGAGAAGAAATTTGTGTTTGCCATAACTTGAAAACCATGCATACATTTTTCAAGTTCTTTCAAGGGGAGATGCATATGGATGATGGTAACATGCTCAAGAAATTTCAACAAATTCTAGTGCACAGTTTCTAAGAAAGTGGCTTCCATCACCTTCATCCATTTTTGTATTTTTTCAATATCTGTGCATCCATTTAAAAATATATTTCATGGGTAGATACATATGGATGATGGTAACATGTCCAAGCAATTTCAGAAAATTCGACTACACGGTTTCCAATAAATCGGCCTCCATCACCTTCGTCCATTTTTTGTTTTTCTCGATATTCGTGTGTCTATTGCCTAAAACGCTTCTATGTGGAGGTGCATAATGATGATGGCAACATGCTGAAATTTTTTTAGGTCAATCTAGTCTATCATTTGGGAGATATGATCAAAACAAGTCGTTGTCCTGTAAACCTACAAGATTCGAAACAACACCTACAGGATTCAAAGTGAGTAGTTTTAAAGGAGATCCAGAGGTCAAAGGAGCTCATCCAGATCTTAGCAAGAGAATCAAGATCATCATCATCACCATCCAACATCTGCACATCAACATCAAGTCAGCAACAACATGCATGTCTCTCCAACAACCATCAGGTAGGTACAAGTATGCAATATTCTTGATCTCTTCTCTTGAGCATCTTATACTTAGAAATTTGTTGTCAATGCATGAGAGATGAGGTTTTATAATCTAAGGATGGGTCAGCAGTCTCAACTCCCTTCAGCTAGTTGATTTCAGCTCACTCCTTCACCTCATGCAATATTGAAAAGTCAAATTAAGAAGGATGATGATTTCAAGGAATGAGGACAACAGTTAAAAGAACAAATTTTCACAAAGACCAAGTTGACCACAACAATCAAAGCCCTCCATCCAATTCATATTCACTATCTCTTCATCATTCATCAAAGCCATTTCATTCTTGAAAAAAAAAGCAAAGAGAGCATCCTCTCCATTTTCATGAAATTTCCATTTGCAGGTTAGCAAGAAGGACAGTCAAAGAGAAAAGGAGGATCACAAAGATATCCTTGTCACTCACATTTCCATTTTACCAATGATTACCATTCATTCCTCTACCATTTCTGGCATTTTTTCCGCTCCTTTACTTCACTTTATAAGGCGACTGTGTTTTCTACAAGATGATCTTGTAGGAATTACAATGACCTAGAAATGCTATAGGAGGAATTCCTAAGGAAAAAATGACTTTCTATGCCAATAAAATGCACCCGCATCTTCATTCCATCACCATATCTTGTCTACCATCATCACCCCTGCATTCACCCTTAAAAACAAAATCAGTTTCAAAAAAGAAAATGCAGTCTTCGAAAAGAAGGGAAATAGTGAGGAATAGAGAGCATCACCTGAGAATTCCTTATTCTCCACACTCCTAGTCCTTCTCTGCATCCATGTCACCATCTCAACAAAGTGTATGATTAAGGGTTCTGAGGGAGAAGCAACTACAAGACGTCCTGTAGGAAATCCTGTAGTAGCCTCTCCCACAAAATACAAATCATAACAGCAACAAGGCTCCAACATAATGATCCAAGAGCAAAAGAAGCTCCAAAGTAGCAACAACACCACCATATTCAACAATAGGTACCTGCACAAACAAATGAGTCATCAGAAAACAACAAGAAAGGGAAGAAGACTCTCATACAGTTAGAAGACCCTAAAAGATGAGGAATCACTACTGTAAGAAAGCAGAATGTTGCTACAAGAATGAAGAAATGAACAAATTATGCTAAACTCCAAAATGGCAAAGCTCTTTTAGAGGATACCAAGGTGATTAGGCAATCACCTAGGCCACAAAAGAGAAGAAGAAGGAAACAAAAATAAATAAGGCATTCACCATCAAAATAGAACTCAAATTGCAGTGATGACAATAGGTGTGCCAAGAGGTCTCGAATCTCTTTCTAGCTTTTGTCTAGGGCCTAAAAATGAGAGAAATGCATGGGAGTCAAGTTGAGGGACTTCCCTAACCTCAGTCTATCATTTATGCTCAAAACTAGTTTCTTGTAGTTTTAACATGGTTTCCTGTAAGTTTCCTGTAGTTTTGACATGAATTACTACAAGATGTCCTAATTCTCATATAAATGCATTCTGAAGGTGTTAGAGGTGTCTAAAGTGTGAAACAAGGTATTAGATGGTTGATAATGGTGTGGAAGAACTTGCCAAACTAAAAAAAAATATTCAAGAACTCATCTTGAATAAGGGTAAGAAAGCAAGCTAAAGGTCTTAAGCAACAATGATTTTTCTTTGAGAAAATATGTTTTTTGTCTTGTCCTTGCAGAGCTTACAACCAAGATTCTTAATGCGCAAGAGAGAGGCCAGTAGGGCCACAGATGAGGGACAATGAGGTCACTAAGTTTCTCAGAGGATGAGCAACACTTTCAGTAGGGGGTATGATGGGCCTCTAAATTAGACATAAATTAAGGCCCATGCCTCTAATTTAAAACATAAATTAAGGCCTACGACCATCCTTCAACACATTAAACCTCTCCTTTTGCATTAGATAATTTATTTTTAACTTTTATATATTCATTAGGAAGGTTTATGAATAATTGAATATTTGTGCCTATTATTATTTATTTTTTGTGGAATATTATGAGAATATTGGGTAGGTTATGAAGAGTTGGAGGATGAGATAATTTAGGGACTTGTTCCCTACTACTGGAGGATCAATAATAATTAATAATTCAACAAGATATTATGGAATTATGGCACAAATTGTGCAACTCCAATGATTGAAAAAATCTAGGAATGTGTTCCACTAATAAAGGGAGCAGATCCACTAATCAAGCGAGTAGATCCACTAATCAAGCGCTTTCAGTGGGGAAAGTTTCATCGATCTATGGGGAATGATTCATACTCATTTTTTATAAGTACCAAATCAACTTTTTCTCTAGGGAATGATTGAGAAAATCTATGAATGTGTTCCTTGCCATTTAATGAAAATTCCTAGTATTGGGGACTAGACCCACTAATCAAGCGATTTTGGTGGGGAAAGCTTCCTCCATTCATGAGGAATGATTCATAGTCATTCTGTATAAGTATCAAGTCTAATTTTCCTCTAGAGGGGAGATTTTCTTTAGTTTTATTGTGGAGAGAGCTTGTATTTTTGCAGCTCCATTGTATTTTCTTGCAGGGATGTAATTTTATTGACGCAAATAATGAAAATTGGTGTCATCTTCAGCTTCTAAATATTGTTCTCCTCCATAGGTCTCTGATTTTCCTTGGGCTTGGCCATCCCATGAACCTCAGGGACCTTTTGCATCATTTTTTTCCTTCTTTTCATTGCTTATTCACATGCATCTCTAGTTGTTATTTCTTTCTATTTCTGCATTTAATATTAATGATTTCCTGTTGTAGCATTGAGTTAAATAGTTTCTGTAAGTTATTTTGCAGGATCAAAAGAATTATTTCATCCTTTTAAAAGCTTTGGAAGTTCATAATAATCATTGAGTTGTTTGTATTAGTCTTCTTATTCCCAAATCTCGATTCTTGGACGTCCTTTTTAGCAAAGAACAATAAATTTCTGATATTTTTAAGAGAATGCTAATGAGCTTCAATTGACTTGATTCAAATTGAATTATATAAAAAAGACAATATATTTCATAAAAAAAAAACACCCTATTTCATTTGCACTTGATTTGGTTAGACATTTTTTAGCTTTACTAGCTCACTAGTTCTCGAATTTCTAGATTTTCGACTAGTAATGTTCTTTATGCTTTTTGCATAGGTTAACAGAGGTATTTTTGAGTGATTTCACTTGGAATAGGGACATAATACATGCTATTTAATAACTAAATGTGTCCCACCCAATTTTTATTTGATTTTCTTGGTCATTAAACCCTCAAGAATTTCATCATTTCACAAGAAAACTTCTCCAAGCTTTTTGACCAAATCCATCCTGTAGGTTTTAACCCCGTACAGAAATTACCTGCATACGAATTCTAAATCACAAGAAAAATAAAAATGCGAGAGGCATAACCCATAAAACACATATACACAGAGATTTCCCACTGGATCTCAAAACCGAGACTACCAGCTTGATTTTTCATTATATTCCTTTCAATGTTACAATACATATTTATACATGCGAAGCATCCAATACCATGGACCGAAAACCATCGCGTCCAAAACCATGGACCGAAAACTATAGGTAGGTTCGCCCAACCTAATATAGGGTCCAATTTTTTTTTTCTCGGGGCGCTGCCCCGAACC